>JBBMJM010115225.1:0-15298 GCA_037832705.1 Centriscus cristatus
ACTCTATAGCTCTGTGGGTTTTGGGGGTACCGCCATGCAGATTGCCCACCTAAATGTTGAAGGCCTTGTCAGAAAGGACAAACTTAAACAGAATCAACCCCTCCCTCATAAAATAGACCCCTCTATCATGTGAACATAGGTTTGTCGAAACGTAACGTTGCGCGTGTCGGCGCAAGGATTCGGTTGTTACGTTGCTAGGAACTGGTGGTCGCCTATGGTACTTTGATGGTCGTGGAGGGCTCGTACTTGGGCTCAGCGTTTACGCCCACTTTAGGTATTGCTCATTTTGCTGAAGGGAAGCCTCATCACAGGGCTGTAGGAAGGCGGGAGCGGCTGGACGCCGTCAGCGACGTAGTGTGTGAGCCGAGTGATGGTCTCTCACTGAAAACACCAGGCCAGCCTGCGTTCCATTGTCGGATATACCGCCTGCTACAACCCGACACCATCCTGCCAGGAATGGGATTTGAATGTCTTGACTGAACACCGGAGGTCCTCTCCTGCGCCCGACCTGCCGCGGAAATCGACTGAAATCGCCGTCGACGCTGCCGCAGAGCGACCGCTCCAACTCGGCTCGTTTGACCGAGGCTGTCCGAAGACCGTCGGCTCGAGCATCTGGACACATCGGAACCGGACCGGGCTGCCGTCAGTGCACACACGCCAACCTGCCCCTGTGTGCTTTTGCTGCCTGTATAATGCCGACACATATGCGTTTCCGGAGAAGGTCATTTCTTGGGCTTTTATTCCTTTTCTCGCTCTCCACCTCCGCGTTGTATTTCATCTACTCCGCTCCTGGCATCGGTAAGTCCGACTACGAACATGTATGTATGTGAATTATCACGAGGCGCGGGGATGATAAGGTTGTTTGGAGGGGATGTTAGGTCATGTGTGACAGCTCGGTTTGCCAGTGGGAGTGGAGGCGAACGAAGGGGGCCATGCGCCTCTGCTGAGCCTTCATCAGCTCCCAATCGATGATGAGCTGGATCCTGGAAATCAATCCTATAATAATCATAATCATCACCACAGAGCTGATGAGCTTCGTGGCTGCTGTGATCATGCAGATGTAGGCCCGGCAGCCATCCTGCTGCCTGGAACCACAGTCCAAAATACCTCTGTACGTGTACATGTGGGGCCTGTTTTCCTGTTCTTCTTTTCTTTAACATTCGGGGTCAAAGTTGACCGTGTCTTTCTCATGTTGGCTGTTTGTCCTGCCAAACGCTACAGCATGTGAGTCATGTCATCTGAGGCTGAACTTGTGAAGTCCAGTTGAACGCAGAGAAGATGACGGGGACTGAAACATCCCTCACATCCTTCGCTGCCTCCTATATGCCACATGCAGGCATGTAATTACAGATGTCAGATATCCTTTCTTATATGATTCATTCATGTTGTGCATCACCACTTCTCTCCGCTTTCATTTGGTATCTTTGATAGTGTGTGCAAGCACCTGTGCGCCCTTCTTGCACCATAGGTTTAGGGTTAGGGTCCATCCAGGTCCGTTGCTAATATTTTTGGCTTACATGTGTTGATCCAATTGCTGGTTTGATTACTCATCATGATCTTGCTGATTTTACTTACAGCTGAGCAGATTCATGTTTCCCTGTTGTAAAAAAAAAAAAAAGACTTTCACCTGGTTCTGTCCTTGACTGGGTCATAAAATACTTCCATGAGTCTCAATGTGGATTATATTATATATATAATTATATTCCGTACATCAGGCAACAGGGAAGTCAGTGTAAAGAGGAAATGTGTGAGGAAACATGAGGTGCAGTTTCAGGTTGGCTAATGGGACCTTTTGCTAGTAACTGCTAACATTGGTTGGGTTTCCTGTTGTGGCCATGCAGCAGGCGGGCTCCTCAGGACGTGTGTGCTATGTGTTAATCCCCAAAGCAAAGACACTTAAAAAACAGACACATGGGGGAAGAAGGGGTGTGTGTGTGTGTGTGTGTGTGGGGGGGGGGGGTGCAGTATAAAGAGATGCAGTTGTTATTTCTGATTTATTTTTTATATATTTCTTACTAAAACACCAGAGAAAAAGTTAGGCCCTCTTACTCATCAAAATGGCTATTGATCCATTCTCGCTTTTTACCAAATGTGGACAACTTAATCAATAGTTAAATCAATTCTCATATGGAGGACACATTACAGACAGGAATAGTCAGTGTAGGCCCCATATCCTTAGCAAAATCCATCTTCCTGGGCGTTGAGTGGAGGACTGTAATGGCCACATGGCTTAATGTAGCTTAGGTCAGAAAGGGAACAAAGACCAGTAACATCAGTCTATTAATTATAAATGCTACCAGGAGCGGGGCCGCCCCTCCTGCTGCTACTAAAATCCACTGTTTAGTTTTTTTTACACATGGGGTGCCTGCGTGAGATCCAGCAGCAAGGGGACATTAGCTCAGGGTGCATGAAAAAGGGCGGTGCAGCCTCCTCAACGCTGGTGATACAGATGCAGGAACATTAGCTGAGGTCGCAGATGCTGTGGTCAAAAAATGCCTCAGTGAGTTTGTGGTTTGTTAACTGGCCCCATTTGCTGTTTGTCTCTGACAAACATTTTCAACCACAACGCAGCATTAGCATTTGAACTAACGATCCCCATTAGAATACAACAACCTTTGGAGCCTTTGTGATGCATATATCTTCCCCCAGACCCCCCTGTATCCAATCAATAAAGACAATGGTTCAGACATCCAGAGAAGTCGGAGTTGAAGTGCTAATGCTAATGCTGTCTCATTGGCGGCCATTGTTGTCTACTTGTGCTGTTGCCTGCTTCCACGTGGTCTGTGGTCTCGATAAGCTTTGCCCCTTGTTTCTTTCTCCTGGTTATCGTACATCGGGGAACCCATCCAGAACACCTGGGCAGGGCTTCCGATGTTACCCAGGTGGCTTGAGTGCAGAATGCCCCAGTTTCACGGCCTTCTCTGCCCGTCTGTCTCTCTCCATTTCTGTGTCCGTGCACTCATGTGCACTGACACCCAGCCTCTGTGTTGCCCCAGAGCACGGATGCTGACTGATGCAGGCTTGGGATGCAGGGAACAGCTGGGCCCGATTGCTCTGGCTTATTTAATTAAAACATGAGAGAATCCCACTGGAGCGAGATCTAGGGAAGACACAGGCTCTATTTATAGGTTTGAACACACACACCTCCATATCCAGGGAGAGCGAAGAAGACAAGAGACCAGGTGCCTCCTTTTGTCTCTGGAGACCATGCTCATCCTCCCGTTTGCGCGTGTGGGCGTGGAACACTGAAATACTCTGTATGACTTGCATAGCATGTCATTTTGTCTCCAAGGTGTGACCTGTTGACAGCCGGTACAAAGTCCTGAAAGTGTATTTCAGGTTTCTCCACAATGAGAGACAAGGCATGGGCATAGCTGGCAGGGAACCTAAGGTTCCATTAGGGTTTTTAAAGTAGCTTTAGTGTGTGCTGAGTTTGTCAAACCAATCAACAGCAAGACAAGGTGATGCTTGGCTCAAATGAAAGAAATGCTTAAACCCAAACGGGGCTTAACATCTTCTGTGCAACTGCAACAGTTTATCATGTAGGTGTGGACCATGGACTGTATCGAGTACACATTCACGCAGGTGCAGGTGGGAAACACCCATAGAGTGTGGTTAATCGTTGTGTGTGTGGGTGTCTATTATTTATTATTTGTTGTATAATCACGTGAACATACGGGGAACAACTAACATAATCTATATTTTAAAAACTACAAAACTGCATTAGTCTGTGTCAGTCAGTGCATATTCACAAACCATTGCTGCATCGCTGCGTTTAGGAGGTAAACTCTTGTGAATCCAATGTCTATCCTTTTTCATACTTCATATCTGAATGTCCACACCTGACAACAGCAGACTAGAGGTCCAGTGAGTGGACGTTTGGCTTTGTTACAGCATATCACCTTTACAGCTGCCATTACCTGTATCCACACGTGTTTCTACTTCTTATCTCCTTGTTATCCTGCAAGAGCTGTGGGGGTTGAGTGCATGACTCAGGAACACATAATGGCCTGTAGTAACACTCCTAAGTCTCACATCTATGAAGTAATCATAGATGTGCAGGTGTTGTTTAGCCTGGCTGCTCGTCTTCTTAATTCTGTACAAACACTCTGGTATAATGTTGTGTACCTTAGCTTTGAATTATAAAAACACTTGTCTCCATCATTTATCAGTCTGTAGATTTTACCTCTTTATCAATTGGCCATTTGGTTTATAAAATGGCCAAAATCCCTAAAATGAATTTTCCATTTTCTGTCTCTACAGGAGCAAAGAAACCAGAACATGTCCACATTTAAGAAGCAAGTAGATCAGTAGATCATTTTGTCTCAAAAACAATGAATAAAGAATGAAAGTAGTTGGTTGTTAATGTAGCAGTTGGTTGACTGTTTCAGTCAGAATGCAGATGTAGCGTTTGTATGCTGAATGTCAGGGAATTGTTCAGAGGGAGTAAACAAAGTACCGGTCGGTACCTCATTTCAATCATGTTTCACTTCTTCACCTGCTCTCTGGTCCACAGCCCCATTCTCTTATTGTGAAACCTTCCAGTTCAAATGCTCCATTGTAGTTTAATAATTGAATGTTCAGTGCTCCCACCCCTCTTCCAGCCCGACCTCATGGGATTCATTTGTGGAGACTTAGCAGGAGGACCGTAGTTTGTTTTGTGCTTGCGCTGTGCCCTGTCATCACTTTCATGGCAGAGACTTTACTGGCCTCGTTTGCTTCCTCTCAGGCCTAATGGGATTGTGTCGTTTTAAACTCAGCTGCCTACTACATTTCCTTCGGTCACACCATCAAGCTGAATGTGCACATACATGATTTGCCGAACACCTTTGTGTCTATTTGTTTTTGCAGACACTTCATGCAAGTCATTTGTCCCACATCCTACAGAACATAGCAATGAACAGCCGCCTTACCCAAAGAACATTTGAATTCTCATTTGGGTGAAGAGTGGCCCTAGAGGTGGCGTTATCAGAGAGCCAGCGAGCCAGTAAAGATCAGCAAGATAATGGTCCGGGCAGCAAATGGGAAAGTCCATGTGCAGCTCGCGTCAGGATAGATTCTGTGACAACATGGTCTCGATGCTAACCAGTCCATCTTAATGACCCCAAATCATGAACTTCATTGAGGTTTAAATGTGTTTGGCACATTGTGCCTCAATGGTATGAATGGAACCCCAAAGTTCACAGGCATGAACGTATTAAGGTTCTGCTGCCTGGTGGTGTGCTGCATGTGCAGGTTTGCATTAGTGCGATGATAAGATCATGTGTGCTTCGTTGTTCGCTGGTTTAGTGTCCCCCTCCCTCCTCCTCCTCATGCTTAATTGATCCGTCCATTGAGCTCAATCCAGCCGGCCCCTTAAGGTTAATTTCCAGCAGCAGGGGAGGGCCGGCGGTGTGAAATATTAACCTAGTTGCTCCAGATTTCATGGCTAATAAGCAGGCGTACTACACACATACTGAACTTCTCCAAAGCTCCATGGTCCTGTTTTTGCAATCAGCTGTAACGAGGACAAAACCGCGTAGAATCAGATTGAAAGGAAAATCAGAAACGTAGCTCAATCATGGAAACCCCTCTGATAGGAGCACTCAAGGTCTGGTGTTTGACATTTTCACAGTTGGTAGTTGCCATGGCTCCCGGAGGGCTCGTTCCCACTAGCACAGCACTAACTCCTTTATTGTCACAGCAACCATGGAAACATGCCAGCCTTGTTCCCATAATGTTCTTGGTGACAGGAAATGTCAGTCATTTACAGTCATTGGTCATAAAGACATTGTCTGTGTCCATCAGGGGTGTTGGACATGCACATTTAAACTTGAATGAAGGACATTGAACCAGTAGTACCCCCCCCCCCCCTTTAAAAACAGTTTTATCCTGTTTCAATCCTTCACACTCAAAGGTCTAACATAAAAGTCATAGTCATGTCAAAACGTTCATTATATGTGCGAGCGCTTGGCCCAACTGTATCACAGAGTAGACCAGGGACATGTGACTGAATTCCTTTGTTCGTAGAGTATTTAGTTAAACATCAATAGAGAGGGAGTTCATTGCACCCACTGAGTCATTCAGAGGCATGAGCAATCCTCTTACAGCCTTTCATTGACCCTGTGACACACACACACACATAAAGGTTGTTTTGGATTGTGACACTTGAAAGTGTGAAACAATCTTTCCCCTGTGACAACAGATAGGTAAGTTGTTTGGGTCCACGCCTTCATGTGTCATTTCACCAGACCAGTGAAACATGTATACCCTGAATGAAGAACATTTCTAACTTAAGCTTACACATTTATTTTTACTTTTGTTAAAATTGGACAAAAAAAACCCCATTTTGTTTCTCCAGAGCTATAATATTAAAAGGAATGATTGATTGACTGACACATTAAATAGTTGTTGTCACGTTTTCAACTTGGTGCGTAAAGGAATACACAAACGCAGCCACATAAAATACATCTAAATAAATGTGACATGAAAAAAAGCGTCCGTCTACTTGGCTGCCGATTCATTCATGGTTTCTTGACTTTTTTCCCCCCAGCGTGTGTGTGTTTAGGTACTAACAGCGCCTACCGTCCACTACCCGTTCCCCCTCCTGCAACTTGTTTGCAATGACAAAGCCATGATTCAGAGGTGCCAGCCTCGTTTTATCAGTTTGTAACATGACCCACGTCCAACCCTTTACGTCTGGATATCTGACTGCAGACAGGTGGTGTGGCAGGGTGCAGAGCTGGGGGTGGGTTGGGGGGTTGCTGGTTTAGATGAAGAGCTTGAAGCGCTGGACTGAAGGTCCCATTTGTTTGAGGCTCTAATCATTTATGTAACCTAATCATCCTGAGGAGAATCCCAGTCTTTGTTGATGTGGTCGGGGCCTCCCTTTGTTGTTGACTGTTACCATAGTAACTTTGGTCATGTGTTTGAGGACTGTCAAACTGTAACTGGCAGCGACCCGGCGGACAGCGCTGGCGGGGCCTTTGTTGCATAAACCAAACATATTGATAACATTGTAAATGAGCGTCTGATGGTCGAGTTCATGGGTGTGACGGACGCACACACTGTGTGTTTACCTCAAATAAAATAGGTAAAGTGTGGTTTGAGTAACCCTGTTTGAGGATTTCAGACCTCTGGGGCTGGATGTGTAGAATAACTGACCACCGTGGGGCTCGGGTCAGAGAGCACACGAGTCATCGGATGGGTTTAGGGTTTGTTTTATACTCAGGCAATGGGTGGAAACTACAGTGCATTTGGTCACAGTTTCTGAAATAAACAACAGAAAATACAATTCCTAATTATTTGTGTATTAGTAATAAACAACAGTAAACTGACAGCAACACATGCTAACCAGATAGCTTGAACTATGCTAATTTCCGAGTATGCTAACGGTCTCAAAATATTAGCACACTGAGAAACGATGAAACATTTCACCCTGCTAGTTTGACATCATTGTACAGTTGACTTACTTGTCAGTAACTTCTGCACCGCTGTGAACTGGACGACATGCTTGAACCAAGGATGTAAACCAGGAAGAGGAAACAATATAAAGCCCTTTCAAAATAAAATCAGTGATTTCAACATAAAAGTCTTTAACTTGAAGAATTTGTAACAAAGCCTGTGCACATCTACCTACAGTTGATGAAGGAGCGACGGTTCCTTTTTAAGATCACCCACAAAACTGCTGTGGCCGTCATTGTGCAGCATGTGATGACCTCCACAAACCCAATCTATGCTGTCAAATCCCGTCCACACTGGTAGTCTGGAATGCCAACGCATGTATTTTTGCAACCCTAAACCCGACCCACTGAAAGCGAGTGGATCTTTTTACAGCAGTATCTCCGACAAGACCGGCATCATTTCCCTCACTTCTCCGGTCAAAGGTCACGTGTTGGACCACCGAGTCTGCTAGGCTAGATCACTTCAGGTGTCAGCAACTCAAAGTGAGTGGATCTCCGATGAGACTGGTATAATTCTGCACTCAATTTTCATTAAAAAATCACATTTTGGACAGTTCCATTTGCTCGTCAGA
The DNA here is from genome assembly GCA_037832705.1 of Centriscus cristatus. Classification (NCBI taxonomy): domain Eukaryota; kingdom Metazoa; phylum Chordata; class Actinopteri; order Syngnathiformes; family Centriscidae; genus Centriscus; species Centriscus cristatus. Next base: position 8,015 of record JBBMJM010115225.1, read on the forward strand.
CAAAAGGAAGCGCCGACCCAGAACCGTCTCACCACCTATTGACCTGGAGGATGAACTACAGCCTGTCGATGGCGCAAGTCACGGCTTGAAAGATCAAATGAATTATTTACACCCAGTGGCTGAAATACAAGCGATGTACAAAAACGATAGGTGCTAGGGGTGCAATGACCAGCCCAGTAACCACCACAATATCCCATATATTCTGGTGTGAGGTTCAGTACAACTGTGAAGCAGTGTTCTCCCTGTGATTGTTCCCTTTCTATCCGTTTTTAAATCCCCCAAAATGCCTCATCATGGGCAGGACCGGGAGGACAGATTACACCCTGTCCACTCACCTACTGCTGCATCCCCTGCTGAGTTGTGAGTTATAGCACTTTTCCTACAGGAACACTTCCCAACCTTTGGAGGGGCGCGTTAGGGATCTGTATGGCAAAACATTTTATATTGTGTTTGCTAGGTTGAGTCAGTGATCACCTTGACAAGGAACTGCAGTAGTAGTAGTAGTAGTAGTAGTAGTACATATAATAAAATAATTGGCTGATACAGGCTTTTTAAATTACTCAAGAAAATAAGGTGTCCTGCTGCTGAGCATCGGAACACACCTGTCGTTCCCCGGTAACCAGATCACCGCCACCGGTTGCCATAGCAGCAAACCATCAACACAGCGGTCGAAGGAGGCCCCAGGAGGTGGATCAGATGATTAGCAGTGTATAGCTGATTTACAAGCAGAATTAAGAGAGGGGTCATTTAAAGCATTTTACAGACGCTTCCCTACATATACAACCAACGTTCCTGTAAGTTCTTGTGTACAGTACGCCGAAATTCAACCAGTCTGTCCTGTCATTTCATCTTTTTTATCAGTGTTACCGAAGCTGTTTCATGATCTGGATATTAATTGGTTTGCAGCTTAGATTTAAAATGTATGAATCAATTTACCACCACTTTGGGTTGTTTACATATCCCCCATTGCATTAAGGCAATTCATGTGGTCTTTCTAATGAAATATTAACTGCTGCTTCCTAAATGTTTCAAGTAATTCCATGTATTAATAATGACATACAAATACAAATATATATAGCACATGCAGTGAAATGAATGCAACAGCGGGTCGTGTAGCTAGTTCTTTGTATCGCTTTCACTAATGCAGAATGAAGGATTTAAATGAGCATTGAGTGGTTTGTCAGTGATGAAGTGTGCTGTCAAACTGCAGCGTGTGATGGTCCGATGTGGATGTAATACCTGATATGGAAGCACATGCATGGCTCTTCTGAATGCTGCTGCTGCTGTGGCCCATTTGCTCAGTCAACAGGAGTGACCTCCAGCTGTGGTGTGTGTGTGTCTGTGTGTGTCTGTGTGTGTCTGTGTGTGTCTGTGTGCGTGTGAGAATGTACCTGTCTGCACACGTCTGCGGATCCTCTGCACCTTGTACTCAGTGGCGGGGGTTGAACTGCTGCAATGACACAAGAATGCGTTGGACATGTGCCAGAATACAAGAGAAGGCGGAAACGGGCTGGCAGAGAGGATCGGCGGGGGCACTGCAGGAATGAATCACTTCTCACTGGCCTGGTCCTGCCAGCTCCGTCGCTGTCCCTTGCTCTGCTTGCTGTGGAGGAGAACACGTGTGTGTGCTCTCCTATGAGGGGACGGGTCATCATGTGCTTGTTGTGCAGTTTCATTCATCATAAAACAGTTACTGCTTTGAAATGAGAGACTGTGAAAGGATGAGACTTTGCAGAGAACAGCTCAGGCAACAACATGTGGTGGAAAGTTGGCAAGCGAGAAGAGCACATCACCGGGGGAGACTGAAGTCGGCCCTGGGGTTTGAACCTCAGCCCCCGTCCCACACGTCTTCCTACCGGCAGTGAAACCCTGTGCATGAAAAAGCAGCTGTCGCACACGTTCAGCTGTGTCTTGACCTGGCAGCAGCAGTTAAAATATAATTATACGTTGCAGCACGTTTCACATTGATGGTGCGGTGGTCCGGACACGCCTGAGCCCAGCGGAGCACACGAGGGCTCAAACCATAGAGGGTTCTACCAGTCCAGTATGTCCCAGTCATCGTTCCTGATGAATCAAATAGTGTGGACTTATCCGGGGTGGACCCCACCTTGGGATCGGCTCCAGCAGACCTGTGACCCGTAACCGGAAAGAGTGTCAGATCATGAATGAATGAATGAATGATGGAAGAGTCCGATGAAAATACTCTTTTCTTTACTGACGCTCGATAATAAATGGAAATGGAGAGAAGCAGATGTGAACTCGGCCCGTCCTAAAGTGTCAAACTGCTGATCACACATCCCCGTCACTGAAACGTGCCTTTGTCCGTCATCCTGTCCGTTCCTCCCAGCGTCAGCGAGTGTCTGCGGTGGTCTCGGTATATTAACTGGGTGGTTGCGGTCGAGGTGCTTTTGCGCCCAGTTGTTCTTGTTCTTGTTGTTTGTTGTCTTCTTCCATCTTAGCCCAACGCTTCTTCTTCTTCTTCTTCTGAAATATGGACATTTGAATAAACCCTTTGAACTATTTGAGCTGTTTGAGCTGCATTTGGTGACAGCTGCTTGAGTTGACAGGGGGCAGGTTCACCCCCCACCCCCCACCCCCCGGCATCCTCCACTTGCTACAAAAGCACCGGATCGGACATGTAAGAGCATGGAGAGAGGTGTTTGGGGGCCATTAGAACCTTGACACAGAGAAGGGGCCGCTGATACGCCGTCATCAGTGCTCCTACATGAATCTGCTTCCTGTAGGAGAAAAGTTGAAAAGCAGACTTGAAGTATCGTGTGTAAGATATGGACAGAAACCCCAGAGCTCTTCAGTCATTTGTTGTCCTTCTACAGGAACGTCGGTGTCACCACAGGAAACAGGAGATGAGTACTAGACACACGTGGACTTCGGTTTCAGCCCCCCCGGTTTTTCTGATGCATTTCCAAATGGGTGTTTTGTACCTTAGTTCAAAATGAAGGAACTTTGTTCTCCCACGGCTTTTCGCTTTTGCTAATCTCTCTTTGTTCCCCAACTCGCAACACCGTGTCAGATTGTCCTCAACCTCACAGCAGCCCTGTTTCCCTTTTCCTCTCTGCTCAAGCCCCAAAATAATTCCTCCTAACTAAATCAAGAACAAATCGGCTGTTGCCATCGGCGTCAATCAATAGTCATTTAGTGAGAGAACCCTTGAATTTCCTCAGGAATCGAACAGTTCCAGTGCAGGTGGCACAGGAGGAAGGAGAAGAAAGGACCTTTGTCAGTCCCACAAACATCCATCCACAATCTGTTTGTCTCCCGCACGCGTCGCCCACTTTCCCTCCTTCACATCACATCTACTAGACTTTGCTTCCAGCAGCGAAAACAAGGGGTTCTGGCCCCACGGTGTCATTTATCTCTATCCTCTCAGCGTCTGGTCCTTGTGGTTTTCTTTCTGTGCCATCAAGTGTCTCAGCAGACGCGGGGGGGGTCACACACACACACACACACACACACACACATGGGGGGGGCAGTCGAGCAGATGGAGGGCACAGTGACTAGTGGAAGACCAAAAGTGAACACAATCTGGACCCCATGCTGTCCCTCTGGTGAGTGTTCTATGGTGTCTGGGTGTGATTTCATTTGGGGTTTCATTAGGGACACCCCCAACTATCGACAACATCCTTTCCCTCCTGCAGATTTCAAACCGTTGCCAGGTACCGAGGTCTATTTTTTTGGATTTTGTCCTTTCAGGTATAAATCTATACAGAGGAGATGTGACAGAGAACCTGGACGAGTCCTGTGATAACTGACAGAACTGGGTGTAATGTTACCGACATACATCCTTCTACTGTCATACTATTAGTGACGAGGTCACCGTGTGAGGGTTAGGGGTCTTCTGTCATTCACGGGAGACCTGCCAGTGCGACAGCCCAAGTCCGACTGAAGCCGAAGCTTCCACGCCGTCATGAGTTGATGGTTTTAAACAGACATGTTTTATGCAGGCTGTGAACTCTGACCTTTATGTGCACCCACATATACTATATGGCCTTTTTTCCTCCCGCAAGCTCACAGTGACCTTACCAAGGAGAAAGGTCAGGGAAAGTAAAAGACCCAAATATGTCCCTTGGTGGGACGTCTGCTGACGTCATCGTGTTGCTGGGAACCAGTGTTTGGGCAACTGTGGGTCGTGGTTAGGGTTGAGTAGAGGAAACCTGATGTGATGAAACGTGTGTGTGAGAACCCAGTGTTGTACATGAAGAATAAACCCTCATCCAAAACCGTTGAAACCAGAGAACACTGTCAAACTAAAGCCCCCACTGAAATGTCCTGGTGGTCCACAAACCAACCGTAATCCATTCATTGTCAGTAAGAGGAACCAGGAGCTGTTGTTTGGTTTTGTTTTGTTTTTAAAAGAAGACTGACGGAGATGAAGTTAATAGTCTTCATCAATTGTTGATTGATGAACGACGACCTTCTCCCCCTCTCTGCTCCTCCGTGTCCTGAATCCAGGGACATGTGCAGTTTGCTGGTGACGTTGTGCCCGTGAAGTGAAGTTGTATTTTTCTCTGTGGAGGACGTTGCAGTTGTCTGATGCCCCCTTTCATTCCAGTGCGCGACGCTGTCGACTGTCAACGACAGCAGGAATCTGGTTGGTAGTTGGGTCCAACAAACCCCGGACAGACAATAGGTTCCTCTATGGGACCGTACGTTTCTACATCACACAGTAAAAGACTGATGGTCATTTATTTTATTTAGGTTTATTTAGTGGTGTTAGTTATTGGTCTTGGGACTCGGGAGATGTGGTTGATACAGTGGCAGCAGCTTCTGTATGGGAATCCACGAGCATCCATGAGGTCCGAGTTGGGAGTGGGAACGGGTGGGCAGAGGGCGGTTCGAGGGAATAACGGCCGAGTTCATTTCATGAACACGAGAGCGGCGTTTGTGTGTTTGGACTGTTTTTTCTGTGGGTGTTTGTGACGACGTTCAGGACGGTATCGGATCGAAGCTCTTCACGTGGAGCGACTCTTCACACGGAACAGCAGCACATCCGGGTGGTCTTCAACAAACCACCTTCAGCTCCAGCAGGATTCTTTACATACATGACAATTGAATTAATGAATGGACTCGACCAGCCAAGAGGAAACGGGAAACAGGAAGCGGGGCTAATGAGAGCGAAGTGTTTCTGGGGAGGTGGGCAGCATGCCAGAGGCTGGGGGTAAGTGTCCACGTCATCTCTGTGCTCCAACCGTCAAAGAGACATCTGCTCTGAAGATCTGGCTTCTCTCTGGCTTCTCTCCCCTTCTGGATTTCTTTTTCTATACTTTTTTTATACGACAGCCCTGATGGGCTTTTCTTTTTTTAAATTCCTGCACATGTGAGCGCTCCGGTTGATGTCGTCTCTCTCCTTTTCCTGCTATTGTTAGGTAGGGGTGTGTGTAAGGGTTGATGTGTGTGCCGTGCCGGGGGGGTGGTTAGAGGAAGCCCCATGATCTACTTATGACTTGCATGTGAGCCTAACCAACATCAGTCTAATGTCGTGCACGTTGGCCTGTGCAGCTTCTGGTAGGATTCTTCAAGTCGAAGATTCAGATTCGCTCAGGTTGTAGCAGACACAGGTGATGGTGTACTACAGGGTGTGTGTGTGTGTGTGCACGTACGTGCATCGATCCTCGTGCCTCAGGGTTTCCCAGCATCACTGACAGAAGGTCAAAGGAGGTAATGCCGCGCTCGTCCCTTTCGATGACGTCGATAATGGCTCAAAAACAACGACCATACTTGACAAACATCGTCCATCAGAAATCAGAACATCAGAAATCCATCATCCTCGTCAGATCAATACCCAAATCACAGCGGCTGGTACCGTTAATTAGTGCTAATGCTTTGAGTAATCAGCTGTTTACTTTCCCGTAGTGATCCCGGTGTTCTAGTCGCCAGTAAATCTCTTATTTATCTCCTACGCCGACATCGTGGTCAGTCGGTGTTCAGGGGATAGCGGGGGGGTGTCTGTGCGTCACAGAGGCATAGTGGCACTAAAAAATGACCTTCTCTTCGACACATTTCATGCGTGTATGTGCGGTTGGTGTGTCGCTGCGTGTGCACTTGGGGGAGTAAATGCCTTTCACGTCTTATCAGCACGCCAGCAGAACAGGACCCCTCACCTCCCACTGCTGAGCTATCAATGGGGCCTTAATTGCCTTTTAGAGGCAAAGTGATGGGGGCGGGGATGCTGCGTTTGGTTTTCTTGCCATTTTCTGGCGTGATGAACCCGAAGTTCCAGTATCAGATGTTCCGCTGGCGCTGCCGGGGGGAGGCCTGCACTCAGTCATCTTCAACTTAAACAAATGGAATAAATAGAGCTGACAGAGGGATACAGAACCCATAACACACAGACAGCAGCAGGAGAGGGGGGGGGGGGCTTGGCAGGCGGACAGCGTGTTCTGTGAGAGCTACCATATCGTGGACAAGGTTGTTCAAGGTCCACTGCCATGCTTGGTGGGATGCAGCGGGGGGGGGGGGGGGGGGGGTTGGGGTGGGTTGGGGGTGGTTCTGCTGGGATGGGGGTGGAGTTCTTCTCTTCATATGTACCATGTTTATTCATTGGCTAGCCCCCGCCACGCAGACGTTCTGACGTCCGTGTGCAGCGCCGGGGGTTCGTGTGGGTCTGCCGCGTTCACTTCCTGCCTCGCTCGTGTCTAATTGCATTTGTGACAGTTTGTAGCCTTGAATACTTGCGGAAGTCTGTGGGGTGGAGTGACGGAGGAACCGTCTGCCTGCTGCTGCTCTGGGTCCAGGAGTTACACAACTGAGAGAGAACAGGACACAGGACAGACAGTCTGTCGAGGAAGATGTGTTCCCTTAGAGACGGGACGGACATGAGTCCGACAGCTCCTGGATGTCCAGGGGCGACACAGAGGGACATATGGAACACGTGTGTCACACTGTTCCAGAAAGACGCTGACGAGGATGAGAGGGACGCTCATTTGTGACTAGAGTTACACAAAGTAGAAGCACATTGTGAAAGTTGAAATGATTTTAGAATTGATAATGAACTAGTAATCCATTAATTGACCCTTTTGTTTTTCAAATATTGATTGATTGATTGATTGATTGATTGATTACTGCCAACACCACTTTAGTTTTAAAAGGATAAGTATTAGGAAGTATTATGTTATCTAGGCCTCCCCTGCATTGGGGATTGAATTAGTATTAGGAGATGTGTAACTATGTATCCCATAGTATTAGACTATAAGTGTGTGTGTGTGTGTGTGTGTGTGTGTGTGTGTGTGTGTGTGTGTGTGTGTGTGTGTGTGTGTGTGTGTGTGT
>JBBMJM010115235.1:0-14080 GCA_037832705.1 Centriscus cristatus
GTGTGTGTGTGTGTGTGTGTGTGTGTGTGTGTGTGTGTGTGTGTGTGTGTGTGTGTGTGTGTGTGTGTGTGAATAGACGTTAAAGTCTACAGTTCCCTGTGTGCGACCAAGGAAAGAAGACTGATGGAAATCTATTGTTTCTGTGTTCTTTATGGATGAAGCTCCAGGAGCTGTTGCTCCTCCAGTGTGTTCTCAAATTGCATCGGAATCAACCACGGTGCACGGGTCCACAGCAGCCTGCCCCTTCGCTAGTGGCTACAAACTGCTTGCTGGCAAAGATTAACTGTGACATTTTGCTTTCACTTGCAGTTCAAAGTCGCCATTCCCACCCTGCAGAATGACCCACATCCCATCTGCCATCGACTCTGTCTCTATATTGCTCTCATCTTTTGACGTATTTGACTTTTGCCTGGTGCCCCCACAGGCTAACCCAGCATGTGGTCTAACATTTAATATCAGCATTAATATTTAATACAGCTGAGGCCCGGTGAAGAGTCAACGGTCGAGGAGAATATGTGAGAGTGAAGAAATTTGAAAAAAATGCCTGAGAGACCTCGAGTGGGGACACATCAAGAGAGGGGGGATGTGAATCATTATAGAAAGATATAGGGTGTAGAGAGAGGATGTCTGTGTGTTTGTGTGTGCATGTCCAAGAGAGGGAGACAGTGAGAGGATGCAGATGCAGTGTGAAGAATGCACGTGTGCAGCAGGAGGAGATTAAAGCAGAGAGAGAGAGAGAGAGAGAGGCAGAGAGAGAGAGAGAGAGAGAGAGAGACCAGCAGCATCTCCCCCTCTGCGTGTCTCCTCCTGACTGTCCCTCTCCAACAGCTGCTGCCGCCGCCGACAGCCAGTGGATTCTCTCCGTCAGCGCCTGAGTGCGTCGGACGCACACCAGACACAAGTCAGCGCACACGAGTCCTGTGATCAGCTGCGATGGTCCTGACACGCGTGAGCGAAGGTTGCACTGGCTTTGCTCTGGACCTCAGTGAACGCACGTGATCCCCAAGCCCTCCCTGGCACACCTGCACAGTAAGGTAAGGAAGAAAAGTTGTATTTTCAGAGGCCGAGGACGTCGCAGCTCTGCATGTGTCTGGTCAAGTCAAACTGTCCTCGTTTCCGCTTTCTGAGTTCAAATGTGAATATTGTCGCAAAATAAACTGAACGTGGGTCCGGTCGTTGGTGTTTCGTTGGTTCCAGGCTTCGGTTTCAGTGGTAAACACCCTTTGACCCCTTTGTGAGATAAACGTCCTGACGGACTCGGTGATGATTGGACGTCACGTCTTCTTTACCCGTCGTTACTGCCGATTCATTCTTTTCTTTGGTCTGTGAGCATCAACACACTGAACTGTGGTGCACGCTGGACTCGTGCACGCTGTACACGTTATTACGTTTTGGAATTTCAGTCACATGGGTCGACGCCGTAAGATCATTCTAAGTTTAGATCGAGTTGTTTGTCTGTTTCTTTGTATAAAGTCAGTTAAATGTTTGACGTAGTAGGAGCAGCACGGGTCCCAGTGCGACTCTCTCTGGTCGCACGCTGCCCCGCTAAGACGGGGGGGGTCGGGGGTGCCGGAGCTGCAGCGCGTGCTCTTGTAACAGAGAGGAGTAAAAAGCACACACTGGAATCATCCAATGTCTCCCCTGTGACGTGGCTGCGTATACACGTGGGCCTCTGAGACGAGAGCGGTCGGGTGTCAGGTCCTCCACACTGTAGCTGCTCAGACGTGTCACTATGGAGATAAAAGGACTTTTCATGACACAAAGTCTTCCTGCACTGAAGAGGCTTTTCTTGGCGCCCTGAGAAAACCCACCAAGTAGCAATCACAGCACCACTGGACTTTGTGTGACGTCGGACAGTTGTCAGATTTACCCTCCCCTTGTTGTTTAGGGTCAAGGAAGCTGAAATGAACCTGTGGGGCTTTGTGAGTCAATAGAAATACATGTTCAACAGTTTTCTGCCTTTATCGTCCAGATTTCTGGTTCATAAACAAACTATTAATCAGTGTGTCTCCATCGGGTTCTGCAGAGCTAGTCGGTGTGTCCCAGTGTGTCTGAGGTTCTAGACAACACTTTCTACATCAGTGGCGCGTTTTGCAGTAACATGTCAGCGGAGGTGTGACATCACAGACAATCAGGTGAATAGAAGCTGAAACAGGAAGGGGGGGGTGGGTCGTCTGCTGTTCTCTGGGTCTGCGGTGATGAAACCTGGTTGACATCAGGCTGTTCCTATTATTTACTGACCCACTGAGTTCACTCTGTGTTTGTTGTCATGTGTTCTGGACAGGGGATGGGGAGCAGGTTGTCGTCACACTGACGCCGATGTTGTGTGTTTGTGAGCGGATTCATCCATTCATTCTCCATTATGGTTCATCCAAACCGCCGCAGCAGTGAGACACCACACTGAGAGGACTTCTTCAAGCAGCGATCACAAAGTCCTTCACCCCCAACATCCCAAACTGAAATCAATCAGAGACACAAAGATGTGTAATGAAAACAAGCAACCCCCCCCCCTTTCCTTGCAGCAGACATTCATGGAGTCGGTCACTTGCTCAGCGTGTAGGACGAGGATGCATAATGAATACGACATTATTGTAGTGCGTGTGTGTGTGTGTGGGGGGGGCTTTCAGCACACGCACTCGTTCCCTGTGAAACTCTTTCATAACACCGTGCACATTGGGTGTCCATGGTGTGACTCATGAATCCAGCATTCAGTGAGGGTCACCCCAACTATTACTTTGATCCTTTTTATTCTTTATTATTATTGTTGTTGTTGTTATTTATTTTATTTCATTAGCAGAATTTCATTTTTTCTGTCCCCTTTCCCCCCTTTCCCCCCATAAGGCAATGGCCTTTTGCCCGGTTTATCACTGCACATAAGACGTTGCTCTGAATGTCTTACCTGGTTAAACAACGGTTAAAGCTTAACTATGTATTATTTTTATTAAAAGCTATATTGAAAAAAATAATGTCCACGGTGCGTTTAAAGGGACACAGAATAATGGTGTAGCACATGGAAAGGCCGACTTTTCTCCTCGATCAGTAAGAATGGGGGGATGGATGCGTGTACATCTTACTGTACAGTTCATTTAAAAAACTCAGCTGTGAAATTTCTCCAGAGACGAATAAATAAATGCTCCAGAAGAGGCTGCAAAAGAAGCAAAGGGAGGTGGGAGGAAGCCGGAGAAGCCACGCAGACATGGGGGATGGGCCGGGGGGCAACATGCGAAAGAGCCCTGACCAGGAAGCAAACTTTCGATCTTCTTGCTATGAGGCAAAAGCTATAACCACTGGACCACCATGTCACCCTCTGGTCCCCTCACATGTTCCTACTGACATGCTGACCGTGAAGGCAGCAGCTAATAGTTCAGTGTTTTGCTTGACCTGTAACAAGAGCGTCGTGCGAAGCTTAATGATGAATGATGAATGATGATGAACATAAACACTCATAGAAAAGGAAAAAAGGCAACTGGCGTTCCAACGTGACCACGTGAACAATCCGGCGCTTCTTCTATCTCCCTGCTGGTCAGTGGCGTTGACATTGAGCCAGCTGACAGAGCTGAGATCTCATCGTCAGCAGCTGTAATTACAGCTGTCACACCGCCAACTGCTCGTGGGAGAAGACGAGCAGAAGAACTGCCTTCATCACACTATCTGTGTTGTCATTCATTTCCGGTTTAGGCCCATAAAGCAGTAATTTGCATATTTACATCCCACACATCACCTGGGTGTTGTTGGGATGCCAGAGGCGTCGGTTTCATCTCAGACAATCAGTGCGAACTTATGTCAATTTTGCCGATCAATAAGTCCTCTGGCTTCAGCCGCTGGGCTTCATTTGCCCCCCACCCCCGAATCAGAGCATATGAAATGAAACAGAGCACAACTGACCTTCAGCCAAAGCAATCTGTCTCTTATTATTTCACAGAAACTGATGTAAATCCAGTAATGGGGTCTGAGGTGTGGACAGATAATGATCCCGTCAGCGGTCTCAATAAATGTTGGCTGTTAAAATCATATTAAAATCAAATCATCATTTTCGCCACCATGGCTTGTATTTTGAGGACTAACATTAAATTAATGAATACATCATTAAATAATTAAATATGTCATGAATTCATTACAATACCAATTGTCAGTTGATGTAAAAACATACATGGTTATTTCTCTGTTTCATTATTATTTCATCGTCCTTGTGCTGTGTGGAGGATTCAAAGCGCCAAAATTAAATAAATGTATGTATGTATATGTGTCCATATGAACGTAGGAGATTAGCATATATACCAGAATTCAGCCAACAATGTCGACCCCTCAGCTCCTGTTTGCGTCAGTGCATTCAGCACTTCTCCGGTCCTGTGTTTGTCGGGTTTAAAAATAAAAAAACGGTATTCCAATGTTAAGCCATGGGTAAGCAGCTGCAGCTCTCAGCTAACCTGGGAGTGATGTACGTGTCTGGACGTATGGTTTCCATAGGGCACACGTGGATTCTGAGCTCATTCGGGCTCGATGCTTTCCAACAACTTGAACCCCCGTAAGAATCTATCATGTTATATTGCTAAAACCTCTCTGCACCCGTCTACAGGAAATTCAAAATGTATATTATACGAGCTGAGCAATGCTTTATTGATTAAATAGAGTTTGAGGGGTTTTCCTTGAGGCAGGACATGGCCCCTGACTCTGACAGTGACATCTGCCATTTACCGTGCCCCAAAGACAAAAGTCCTTTGGCTTTTGTAGCATTATGTGTGTGTATAAATACCCATGTGTGATTATCTGTGAGCATGTTCATTCCCTCAGGGCGGAAACATCCTGAATGACGAGCGAGCAAATGTCAGCTATCCTTATTCTCATGTACGACATACACCCTCTGCTCACACTGTAAGACACACGCACACACACACACACACACACACACACACACATACCAACACAGCACATTCTACTGATGGGGACCAATGAATAGCTTGTGATTACAGCCAAACTCACTTTACTATTTATGTACACGTCCTTAGAAAATGCAGAAACCTTCCACAGGCCTGATCAGCAATGAAAGACAAAAAATAATTACTTTTTTATTCTTGTCAGAAGAGCCAGAACATGTAGAGTTCATGTTCCTGAATTTGGGTTGTGTGGGAGCTTTTGAGCGCTGCGAACACAGGGTGGACGTGCGTTCACCGCTGTGTCTGAACACATCGTGTGTCACGAAGGAAAGAAGCTGCTGCTCCAGGGACAGACGAGCCTTTGTCCACCTCGTGGGTGACAACCTCGTCTACTGTTGGATTTCACAACCGTCTTTAACAACACGGCAGTGACGAGAGGGAGGTTGATACCAAATCAAATACCAACCACCGGACATTTGTCCTCTGGACCTCTTTCAGTTGCCCTCAAAATGTTTCATGCTTGATGATGACAATGAGCCTGCTGTGATATCTGCTTCCGTTACATCTCTTTTCAAGCTCCAGCAATTAGATTTTGCTCCAAAATGTTGCAATAGTCCCATCACAGACTTCCTGCATAGACCAAAAAGTCCCATGGACTAGAAGAGCATCCATCAGGTATGAAGCTGGGTGTTGGACAGTGAAACGGAGCTGGAGGGACAGGTGATGAAGCTGTCAGTCTGAATCCTGAACCGTCCAACTACACAACCGAAGAAAGAGGTGCTTTGGTTATATACATTTCTCTCATTTGCATGTGCACTTTTAATGCTTGTGTACAAATATCTAACAGAGGTGGATGTGAACAGCCTGCAGGGGATTGGTCACTTCAGTCAATGTTCTGGTTCCAATTCCCTCCAGTGGTTTCACACGAATCATTCAAAGGGCTTTTATTACGTCTGCTCGTCCTTTATTAACGGACTGACAACGCAAACATCCACATCCTCTCAAAACCAATTAGTCCACATGACCTGCAGCAAACCTGGTAGCTGTCACATGTCACAGAGGACGCTGATCCCCCCCCCCCCCCATCCCCGTATACTATCGTACATTTTACTACAGTGTTTTAAAATGTATAGCATTTCTATTGATTCTTTTGTCTATTTCTGTCTTAAATTCTTCCATTTAAATTGTGGGAATCTGTGAGAAAGACCCTCAGAATGTGTTCATCAGTGTACAAAGACAAACACATGTTTTCTGTTTCTCCGGCCCCTCTAATCAGGGGGCTTCGCTCTGAACGCGAACACAATCCAAGCTCCCACCAACTCTAACCCCCAATCCAACCGTGATATACCTGCTGATTTTATACAGTCTATGTAGAGTAACTGCCCCCCCGAAACGTTTGCTTCTTAACTGCTTCCATGTCCTTTATAAATCTCCCCAAGTTTATTATAAACACCACTTGGGGCCACCTTTACAGCAAAGATATCTGCAAGATCAGGAATACCTACACACTGTCACACACATTTAAATAAACAATGTGTACGGCCAATGCTCTCAGCATGCATAATGCACAAAAGCCCTCAGATGTCGTTAACTTTGAAACGGCTCATTAAAGCATCTCCATGGAGTTTGGTTTGAAGTTTGCAGAAAAGGGCTGAATCTCCGGCTGTCTGCTCCTCTCATTTCCTACATGACTTTCTTTGTTGGAAAGATTACATCACAGCCTCCCTCTGTGAGCTCCGCTCCCGCTGGCCTCGTGCCTCTCGCATCTGTCACACATTGTCTGACACCGTCGCACACCGTCGTACACCCTGGGTGGACGAGACGGAGCGAAGACGAACAACAAGTTTGAAGCGCAAGTGAAGTTAAAGCTCGATTAGAGATCTGATTTGTGGCTGATCTGAATATGCTGGAGTCAGACGTTATATTTTACAAACCAATTAGGCATTCACACTTCAAACCAACAAACGCTTTCTTCCATCGTATGATGGGGGTATTTTTCATGAGTTAATGTTCCAGCGCACCCAGTTTCCTTCTCAAGCTGCTCTGCTTTGCTCCTCCTCAGTGGTCCCAGTTCCCTTCCCACCAGCAGGTGAGGAGCTTGATGGAGATTGTAACACGATTACACAGTAGGTGCTGACAGGTGATGCTGCAACTTCAGTGACCCTGAATTACAAACTGTTATTACGAAGTATGATGGTTAAAATCAACCCTTCTATGTAACAACACACATAATCATGGTCGAAACAAACGTCTCAAGTGTGTGTTTTTACTCACCGTAAATTGGGACAGACCGTGAACTGCAGATGTGTTGAGTTTTGTGACCAAAACATTGTGTTGAGAAAGCGGAAGTCTCCAATCAGCAGGATGTTTTTTTGGGCTTCAAATCTCCCAAAAGAAACTGATTAAAACGTGTTGAAAAGCTCTCTGCCAAAATAAACAGAACCTATGTAGGTTCGAGTGTGTTTACGCGATCTTCTCACCTTTAACCCCACTTGTGATTATTTTGGAAGCTGGATGGTCGACTCATTACAACTCTGCTGCTTGGAAAAAAGTTCATATAATTAAAAAAAAAAAAAAGATGGTTTGGGCTTTCATTTCCGTTCTTAAGCACACTATTATGTAGAAATCGCCCAGAGGAACAAACAGTAAAGTTTGTTCTGTGTTGGGGGGTTTCTGCTGTTAAAATCAAGTAATACTGCCGATCATTGTATTTTTTATTAACGTCTGGTTCTGCATTCTTCCTGTCAAAGGCAAACAGGAACTACAATTCATGACATTTATACAAAACAGCAAAGCAGCAGCAACCGCTTTACGACCGATACTGACGATGAACGTACAGGTTGAATGACGATAAGATGAAAACTGCGAATAATACTGTGAATACAAAGTAGTTAAAGAGAAGAGCCACAAGGTCATTATGTCCATTATGTGACTGCAACCTTGTCCCTGGTAAAAGGACATGGGAGAATAAGAGTGGAAATGCACATGTGACTATAGGAAGCATGGTAACGGTCACAAGTTTGAAGAACGTTGTGAAAGCGTTAATGAACGTTGCTTAATGCAACATCAACCATTAGCAGCTGCATTTTCATACAGATGCTGCGAGTTCAGATGCAGAGATCACAAGCTCCGATTGCCTCCTATGCCTGGTGCCCTCGAATGAACGGAGCCCTTACAAACCCTCTGGCTCATCATTAATATCAGTTTCCTGTCACCACTCTCACGCTGGGCCATTTGCACACTGCTTTCCATCCTCCCACACTTTGCGGAGCCAACACGACCAAATGATGCACATCCACTCATGAAGCACCTGATTTATTTTAAAAAAATGCCTTTTTAAAGAGCAACATTTGTGCTAGCACACCGTGAGATCCTCCAGCAGATCGATTGTCAAGAGAAATGCCTCTGTCTGGAACTAATGAGTCCACACAGAGCGATGATGATGTGAAAAACAGCACCGAGGAAGGAGCGTTCTTCACTAGGATGAAAGGAACGATGAAGACAGCACAGACAACTGAAGGCTTGAGTGTCCAAACGCAAAATCCTATTCTCTGGTGGACAGCATCATTACATGGAGAAGGCAGCGAGTCCTTAGATCGCACATGGGATCATTCAGCAGCCTTTGTAAATGGACACGTGTTTACTTTTGGGGGGAGGGGGCACGAGCAGCACAAACACACACACACACACACAGACTCACACTCACACAAACACACACACACACACACACACACACACACACACACACACACCTTACCACCATCCTGAGAGATATCAGTCTTTATTCTAATCATGTGTTCAGTCAGCTGTGACACGTTGAGAGAAAGGGGGGACAAATCCTCCTCCTGGGATGAAGCCACAAACATGAAGGGGAGGAAGCCCCCCCAACAATGGCTGGATATCGCGTGAAAGGCACCTCTGAAGACTTGTGTGGTTTAGATGTAAATTAAATGTAGTATCAAACCAGTGCTATGGGGGGTCTCTCCTGAAAGCTGTTTTCTAATGACCTGTCACTATGGCTCATTCAACAGCAAATAAAGCAGATGTGGGATGTGGTCCGCCCCTCTTTGGAAACGGAAAAAAAAAAAAATCAACATTCAGGACAACAATAGGACCGTTTGTTTGTTTTTTCAATCCATCTCACATGATGACGAACCTGCATCAGACCCCTCAGAGGAAAGCGTCCTCCCCAACACTGAAGGCCGTTCAGTCAGGGAACAGAGTTGTTGTTCGGTGTCGCGCGTACCTCGTCAACGAAACAATTTCAAAAGGCTTCTGAAGGGTTTCTGGCAGTGTCCAGCACCCCTCATCTGTTGGGGATTCTTGGGTTTGAAAGAAATCTGCAGTAATCACTGAGGGGGTGGGTGGGCGTCGGCCTCTCTCTATGAACGGTTCTAAGGTTCTACTCTATGCCACAGGACAGATTTGTCATCTGCTGTTCTTGCCCCTTTGGGCCAGATTAGAAATCAGTTTGGACCGACGCTTTTCCCTCCACTCCTACATTATTAAAGCCCGGGCGTCCACCAATCTCCACAAAATCTCAATGGGAATAAGACTGATGACTATGACTCCAAGAAGCTGCTTCAGAAAGTTGATGTCATCAGTGTTATTCCTGACTTGGCTCTTTCCTTGGAAATCCGAATTCTTTCATTGGGAAAACATGTCCCTTTACTGTCGGACTCCACAGCAGTGAGTGTGATCCTAAAGTCCATCTCGGACTGCTGCAGTGGCCTTTTATCTCAGAGTCCTGTAAAACTCAACTAGCATGGTTGGGGTGGACCCGACCCACCCACAGTCAATGACACACAAAACACAACATTCTTGTTTTTACCGACAGATCCGCATGAGACCGCCCCCCCTCAGTTATTCTACCCTGACCCTCTGAGATCTCATACAGCTCCCTGGACACTGTCAGATTTCTGTTCAGCACCTCGACTATTCTCACGCTTCGTCCTACTCTGATGAGCGTCCTTGGTTCAGATAAAGGTGTTGTGTAGGTTATTATTATTATCACTGAAGTGAAAACCTGTGGTTTTAATGACGGTACGACGGGGACGTGTGTTGCGGTGTGCAGCCTGCGGTGATGTTTCTTATTACAATCTGGGGTTTTAGATGTGTGAACAGATTTGCTCTTTGGTGTCCAAAGTCAACCCACTGCAGTCATCTCCTGCAGGTCTCTCTACATGGCAATGTACTACATCAAACCCTCTCCAACAAAGATGATTTGATAATAATCACAACGCAAAGAATGAGGAGGTGGGTTCAGTGTCCATGTCCTTTGTACTCTGAAAATGTTGCATGTTCTCATGCTGAATATAAATGACCTGCGAGCATATGTGTCGTGTCTTCTGACAGCAGAGTCACAGAGTCGACGTTAACAGTGGAATTTTAATTCCCCAAAAATGCAAAAGACAGACTTATTAATACAAGAGCGTCAATTAGCTGTGCTGTGGAACGTCTCATGGGTCAAGCCTAACTGACCTACAGCTGAGCACCAACAACCTCTCAATACTTCCACGCGGTTACAGCTGTCAGGTAACAAAAAGTTAATCCCCCTCTGCCTGTTTGTTTATTTTGGTGTATTTCCTCATGTGAGAAATGAATATGAATTAGCTTAAATTGCTTATTAGCTTACTCACACCATGGTCGGTCTCAAGTACTTGAAAAAACTGGACTGACGGTCCCAGCGTGGCAGCCATGACCATCAAGCCAAAGCCAACGGCAACATGGAATTATCAACCGGACTTTTTTCATGCCCTGGGGTGTGAAATTCTGAAATTCAGCCCCATTCATCTGGAAGTGTTCTTAGATCTGATGGATCTGATGGAGACTTGTCAACAGGCCAGATGGTTTGTCAACTGGACCATCTGGGACATTGTTTATCTCTGTAAATGTTGTAACCCACAGATAGAACCCAGCTTCAAATACCAACACCCCCTCCCCAAAACGTGTATTTATATGAGATGGAGCATCACACAAACTTTGGAATGTGTCGACTGTTACGTTCACTTGTCTGTAATAAGTTTCCCGATCACAAACTTCCGTCTCTGGGGCCGTCCCACGAGAGAAACTCGTTCATTTACCACAGATTGGGGGGGGGGGGGTACTGTGTGAGGTTTGGATGTTGCGTGGATTCTCTCCAGGTACTCCAGCTTCCTCTGACGGTCAAAAGCAGGCCGGCCGTAGGTTAACTCAAACCGGAAGTAAATCATAGTAGAATCCACTCGTTAGTTCTTTTTCTTTTGAAGGGATTGATTTTGTTCATTTATATCCCATGTAAACAATCGTTCACCCGTCTCCCCAAGGAGAGTCTGGACCTGAGTGTGCAAATCACACAGCACTTTGTCACGACTCCCGTCTTCTCCTGTCACTTAAAACAACTCTTGTATGAGAAGTCACTTCATTGCAGTAATTTACGGTTCCAGGAGACCATTTCTCTTCTTCAGATACTTGTGAAGTCCATGTTCCTCATGTTTGTTAGAGTTAGTGTTGCCACAGGTGTGGGGGATATGTTTTTTTTTTTAATCTTTAACAGATATTTAACCCATATCTGTTGAATAATAATAATAATAATATCTGTTCAACACATTTAACTGGTATTAAATATAAGTGACAGTTCAGGGAAAAGGTAGTTTGTGTTGTGTATAATGGAGACCATTTTTTATTGATATGTTATTTATTTTTTGTATCTTTTGGTGAAATAGGATCTTTGTTAAAGTGTTAAATTGGTTTATCATATTGTCCGGTGTCGATCTCAAACCTTTATATCAGACTGAATCGACGATGTGTCATGACAGAACTGTGAACGCAGCACATACTCTGTATCATACTGTGTCAGTACAGTATGATATCGCTGGGCACTGACTATCTACACCCCGAGGAAGTATGATGACTGATCGCCCCCCTTCACTGACAGTACGGGGCAGCAGCCTACTGCTTTGTCTGTGGGACAAGTGTAACGTAAGAGCTTTTCTGGGTTGTGTCAGTAGATTGTGTGATGCTGCGTGAGAACTGTTGCTCGTCAGCACCTAGCGACGTGCCCCTCATGTAGAAGTCTTGGATGTAACAGACTTGAAAGTTCTTCCAGAGGTGTTGTAGAAGCTGTCATGACGTGTCCCTTTTCTTTTCTTTCCACCTTTTTCTGTTTTATGTCCTGTTGTTTCTCTGAGTAAAATAATCATCTGCTTCCAATTCATCCACCTTGGCTTGAAGCTTTGAGGCGACGTCGTGGGGACAAGCTGTCTGTTGTGTGTAGCTACAGGTAACAGTACACACACATACACACACACACCAGAAAACCAGACATGGCTCATCACTGTAATCGCACCTTGAACCCCGCCGCCATGTCTCTGCGTCGGGGTTGTCATGTGCTCTGCTCTGCTGCACTGAATAAAACATCACCTGGGACTCGCCTCCGCTCGCTGCTTCAAATGCCACTGCTTAGTGTCCCAGCAGAAGTCGGAGGTCTTAAATACCCTCAACACAAACAACACACAGAGAGACACTCGACCCTGACGAAACCTGCATTTGAATACAGGTGAAATAAAGTGTTCATCTTCTGAAGAGATTCCACGCATTTCATCCCAGTCACTGTCTGACCCCAGTCGGGGTCCTCGTGGGCTCAGAAAGCAACAAATGAAAAGTCGAGGTATTCTCTGCTTATTTGTTACATTTGTTCAGGACCCTTTTTATTTCACGCTGACATTCAGGACATTTAGGAAATGCCTGTTTGAGAGTGTAAAACCCCCCAGTGCAACATGACGACATGACAGCTCCTACACGTGGGTCAATGCATGCATTACATATTATCACATATATCTGAAAGCATGTGGACTCGCATTCAATACAACCTGTGTCTCAAACTGCCCTCCAAGGAGTTTAAAGTTCAGACACATTGATCCCACAAACCTTCTCCTGTGAAAGCAGCGACAGAACATTCCAGTCTTCTCTGATCTACTTCGTCCTGTCACCGCCTGCAGACTCATTTTTCCCTTTCAGATGTGTTGTTGCTCCCTAGTTTTTGAAACGTTTCTCCCACCTGTGTCTTGTCTTGTGCTCCTGTCACAGATGTGTACCAGCCCTCCCCGTGTCTTCACCATCTCTCTGTCTCTAGTGTGCTCAGCCGTTTATTTGATGAAGTTCATCGACGTCAGCCGAGGTTCTTTGTAAGTAGATAAGTAGAAATGACCTCAGGCTCTGACTTCCTACTTGCTGATGGGTGTTTGAAACACAACCCCGCACAGCTGGACTAATAAACAGCTCAATACGACGAGAATATAAAGTGTTGGTCAATGGAAGTTTCCACTGGAACTCAGACAAAGGAAGATATTCCACTTTGTAGAACTGTAGAAACATGTCGCAGTCATGCTGGTCCTCCAACGTATCTGGACCAATACACAGACACCGATGGTTCACAGGTAGTTTCCTACTTGTGTAATGAGTCTGACTTGTAGGGAAATGGAAGTTGCACTTGAGATCTCAGTTTATCTGTCAGGATTTATTTACTCACCGTTGGTTTTTTTCCTTCTGTATACGGTATATGGTTTTATTATCCAGATTTAACGCAGATTTAGCTTATTAAGCTTTGTCGGGACGTATTCTGATCAACCAGGCGTAAACAGACTATAGATTGCTAATGAAAGGACTCGTAGTAAAGTTATCAAAGAATAGAACACATGGTGGGTCTCTCAAGCACGGAGAGTACATGACAGTACACGACATGAAGCATGACAAGAATATCAGAATCAGAAGAGAGTTTTCTGAAGTAGAGAAGAGGAGGGGGGAGATGAAAATGGGGAGTGACACATGTGCAGTGATGTTTGTAACTCTCCTTTAATCAAGGCTGATGGGTCTGATGCAGTGCTGGGGAAGAGGGCGCCCCCACGGCACAGCCAAGTCGGAGCCTTCAAGGAGGGTGCAGGGCAACACTGCTGCAGCAGAAAGTGTCCTCCACCAGCCCCCTCCCCCGACGTTAGAGCAAGGAGATAATTCCAAGTGATGTTTTTTGTGCCGACGTGTTTTTGTGCGTGATTGACTCTGCGTTGATCAACCAGAGGCGACTGAGCAGAGGAGGCGTGACGCGCCACATGTGTATGATGTACCAACTCCTTTGGTTTATCTGTATCAGAGAACAAACCCAACAAACCCAACAAACCCACCAAACCCAACGTTTTGGGGGTTGTCCTGCCAGGATTGGACTGGATTGA
>JBBMJM010115236.1:0-15292 GCA_037832705.1 Centriscus cristatus
GTGTGTGTGTGTGTGTGTGTGTGTGTGTGTGTGTGTGTGTGTGTGTGTGTGTGTGTGACTGTGTGTGTGTGTGTGTGCGCGCGCGCGCAGAAGCAATGGTGGCTGGAAGATATTAAATATTCTTAATTGTGCCAGTGAAGGGATGCGATGAGGGGGTGGATGGAGTGTTGTGTATATTGGCTACGATTTGTTCTTTTTCGTACTCGATCAAGTTGTTGGAACTCTCCCATGAAGTGCTCTCACCAAATGAGAACCGATCTCTCGCTCCTCCATGAACTGCTGAACGTGATCACAGCAATCCCCTGTTCTCCACTTGTCAAACATTAAACAATAGGAGATGACGGACTCGTTTCAGAGTCTGAACTCCACATATAATGTTGAAAAAGGAGACGTGGTTCTGAACGAACAGCTCCGGCCACCGCTTTGGAGTTTGTCGCCACCTGCTGCTCGAATATTCGCAGTGTTTTCAAGGTTCAGAAGCGTTCTTTCTTGCGTCTGTTAATCTTTTTTGTCTATAATTTCTTCCCCACAGAATCAAGCATTGCAGCAAGATTCTTTTGATGATTTCTGTATGGTTTGAGTGGTGATACATGAAATGAACACAGAAAATGTCAGAAGATGTCCTAGTTAGACAACACCTATTTATTTATTTATTTATTTATTTTGTTTTATTTTCGAACCAACTTTATAGCCTAAAATGGAGTTAATCATAATGAAGCCGTTGAGAACTCTATAATGACCCTTACTTTGTGTCATCTTGGTTGCAGATATACAAGAAGTGTCCAGGTGAGTTGCAATCATGTGAAAGGCAAAAGAGCTTCCACATACCACAGTTATTTCTTCCCACTTTTTGGGAGCCATTGAGAGCATGATAAGAAAGTTTAACTAAGCTGCCAACCTGTCTCGTCATGGAAGAAAGCCCAAAGTTGCATCAAGGGGCTGCAGCAACTGTATCAGATCAGAACTTATGTGGGCTGGAGCAGTAGAATACGCCTGTGATATTGATAAAAGCATTTGAGATGATCATTTGTGTGACTCAGAAAAACTATTTCAGATCATGTCAGCTTCTTGTGTTGAAAGAAGTTGTATATGATAAAGATAAAATCCAGTCTGCACCTGCACCTTACACCCCCTGTCAGCAGTTGTTTTGACTTCGTGCTCGGTGAAACAACAGTCATCATCATGTTTGTGTTGAGCCTCAAGGACGCTTGTCAACCCGAGGTCTGGTCACAGACGCTTGATTCCTGTTGCTGTTAATTCAGCATTTATTCTCCCTGAGCCACCACATAGATGCATGTGGAAGTATTTGAACGTGCTGGAGGCGAGACAATATACACTTTTACTAATAGTTTATAATACTCACCGCCATCTTGGGTTCTGAACTCAGGGTCCTCCGAGTTAGACCAAAGGCTGAGACAGATTGAGACATTGAGAGCACTCGAGACTTTGCAACTTCCTGTCAGAGGCTTGGAAAAGACCTCTAACTCTGACTCAGACTGCAAGTGGAACACACTATACCTAACTTGGCCAGCCTAGCCTGGCCTAACCTAAGCCCACCAGGAAGTCAACCATGTTGATCTTTTTTCTGTGATTCACTTGTGAGATTCTTTTCATGATAGACTCGAAGGAGGGTTAGGGTCAGGTTACTGTCGTGAAATAGAGTCTAACATGGAATCAAATAAAATGTAAATGGAATATTAGGTACAACCCTTTACTAGAACTCACCTTCTGCTACTTTCCTCCCTTCTCCTCAGGGATCCAGCTGTCCTACATCTAGATACGTTCCAGAAGATGGCACAGGGATCCTAAGATCTCCAGTGGTCCTTGGCACCTGCAAGACCAGGATGAGATGAGCTGGGAAAATGCATCCATGCGGGAAAATCCTTTCCATGAGAAGAGACCTTGAGCTCTGATTAAATTGCACTCTGATTATTAATCTACAACAAGATCTGGATCCACTTCCGCATTGTTTATGTATTATTCCTGACAAACAAGGAGGGTGTGCAAATCAAGTCCCAGGCCAGCACCCGCATGGGTCCCTGGTGGACTCTTTATGCCGATCTGACATGAACTCAGCAAGCTGTAGGCTCCAGGCTTGATCAGCGCCTTGTTAGAGCTCCGACGAGCACTGGGGCTGGGGAATTATGCAAATTGTGGAGGATAAAAACTTGTTTTTATTTATATCTTCAGTGAATGATACTGGTTAGCGTGAGTCTGCGAATGCAGAAGCATCTGTAGGCCTTCTGGTCACTGGGGTTAGAAGCGTTCTTCTGGAGGGAGAATCACACCCCACAGTGAAGTGTCAGAAGGGTGTGGCCAGGAAAAGATGGTAAACTTAAACTCTAACGGGGTGAAGATCAAAAAAATAAACGCACATTCTACCTCCAATTCAGACCCTGACCAGCCATGATGAGTGACCACTCAGATAGCAGAGTAGACACCTTTGGATCTTCCACCTCCTGTGTCCTGTCAGCCAGGATGACGCTCTGGAGTCCTACGGTCCAGAGACCGATCAGTTGGAGCAGCTACAACAGCTGGCCGGTGCTGCTGAGGTAGCTGCTGAGGTAGCCGCCAATGATGGTGCTGAGGTGGCCGGAACGGACGACCTGGAGGGGCATGGGGGAAAAATGCAGCTCGCACACTCCGGCTTTGGGAGGGATATCTCTGCCCTTTGGCTGGCCAAGGGCACGCAGCCACTCGAGCCTGGTTTCTGGGTCTGGTGGAAACAGTCACAAACCAGAGACAGATGTACAGCTGGAATATGAACACTGCCCAAACATTCATTCAACTGGCTAAAAAAGCCAACTAACCCGAACACAAACTAACGTTAACGTACCTACAACTATTTGGAAAATCAAAACAAACTGTCAACTCTCTATAAAACTACAACTACTGAAAAAAACACTACTAACTGTAATCCTACACTAAAACACACTATGCTAACGTTAGAGTCTGACTCGTACTAGTAAGTACTTGCTATTCTCTCTACTCTGAATCCAAACTACTCTCTAGTTTGATAAAGGTGGAGGGAATCTTTGTATAGTAACGGGGAGAATGCGGGGATCAGAGTTAACTGCTTGTGGTGACAGTTAAAAAGTTTGGGAGAGACAGAGTTGTCCTTACCATCATGATTGATTGATTGATTGATTGATTGACTGATTGATTCATCGCTTCATTCCTCATCTTACACTTGTTCTGGTCGTGTTTGATCAGCAGATCATCGGGGCCACAGAAAGGACAGACGACCATTCATCCTCACATTCACACCTACACATGATTTACAGTGAACAATTAATATTGGCAGAGAGGAAGCCGGAGAAACTTGAGAGAAACCTCGCAGACGCTCATGTGTTTTCGTTGGAGAGTCTGGTCAGGGACCCCTGTGAAGGTGTCACAAGTCAGACAATGGACAGTGGAAAAACCCAGTCATGTCACATGTCAAAACATTCCTGTTGTAGGCCTTATGCTGTGGAAGTGGATAACTTGAAGTCCTATGCTAAACACAAAACAGAACTGAGCCTGCAGGATTGCTGTAAGGTGATCATACCTCCTTCTGGTCATCCCCATGCAAAGTTGCATGAGTTTCATCTTGGTGCATCAAGGATGAAAAGTCTAGTAAGGTGCATGCACCCATGGGAGTGGCTGGAAATCCCCTGGTCTTAGCTACATTTGGTCTTTGCAGGTCATTTTATGGGCCACATGTTGGATGCGCATTCAAAATGGATGGAGGCCCGTACCAAGAGCGATATTACGGCGCCCACAACAAAAAAAAAAAAGCACAGGCAGGGGTTTGCTATGTATGAGTTGCTCGACGCCCCCGTCACAAACAACGGCTCAACAATCTCGAGCAAGCTGTTCAGTGAGTACAGGCAGGTATTCATCACATCAGACAACTCCTTTCCACCCGGCCTTGAACCGGTTGGCTGAACGGGCTGTGCAGACAATGAAGGAGGGGTTAAAAAGGATGATAGGGGACCATCATGCTTCCTGTTAAGTAACGCCTCACTCCTCAGACTACAACGGCGTGCTCCCCATAGATGAGATGGGAGCTGCTGCTACCCACTTCTGAAAGAAATAGAGAAAGCAGGAACGACATCAACATGACCAAAATGCTCGGGGAGACAGCTGGACCTGAATGACATGTTATGTGAGGAACTTCAGTAGCAGCAACAGTCAGCAGCGGCTACTCGGGGTCGTTCTAAGACATTGAAAAGCTAAGGGACAGATGTGTGCTCTGTAGGCACCTGGACCATGTGCGTCTGCATCACGACACAGGAACAGACATTGACATGGGGGTGGGACAGGCTGCTGCTCCACCAGGAAGTGTGCCAGTAGAAGACTCGCTCCTGGAGGTGTCTGTGTCCTCTGAGAAGAATGGACTGTCCCACACTGAGGCACAGACCCATCTTGTGCCCCCCACATCCCCAACCCCAAGTCCACTCATACCACCCAACACCAGCGTTGTAACTGGAGTCACCAGAGGGCCTGCACAGGTCACGATGCACCCACAAACCTAACAAACTGAATAGTGGCTGGGAAAGGTGGGTGGGTTGAAAAGATCTTTTGTTCTTTTTAATGTTTCCAAAAACTAAGTTGGTTTCATGAAAGTTCACAGTATTTCTGTGTGAAACTAAAAGAAAGGAAAAGATGTTTGCTGATGTTGGTGTTACAGTTTGCAATCTAAATGTGGTGGTGTTATAATGGGTACATTATTGTTTGACACGGCTGTCCAACTTATATTGGTCTCTAGGGGATGCTGATGACAGCCAGTGACTGTGTGTGTGCCACCTTCAACCTGCATGTTTATCCTCCTCCCACTTGTTTGTTGAAGATGTCTAGTAAGTGTTTGTTTGTGTTTGGACAGCTGTTATCACTTTGCAAATTGCAAGATAAAAGATTGGAAGTAAATGAGATGCTGTTACCACATGCACACCACAAAGGGAAACCAGCTCTGTAAATTATTTACGTCAAAAGCTTCAAATGTTTTTCCCCCAACACAAGGGTTCAACCAGCTTACGCCTGCACCTCTGCTGCTGTGTCCTTTGAATATTATTTGATCATGTTTGGACACTGTGCCAGCGTTTCACTTAACCTGTCATCACCAATGTGACATGTGTGTTCTTGCAGGTGGTGCGCACACACACATTCAAGTCCCATTCCTTTTCTACTAATGCTGTTTGTAATTGCAGTTTCCTCATATTGTCTTCTTCAACTGGTCTTTCATTCATTTTTCTTGCTTTAGTTTGACAGAAACAGAAAACTGAACTGTAGTTCAAATGATCCTGTGGTAAAAAAAATAAGACAAAGTCTTCCCAGCCAATCATCTGTTTATTGAATACAGGGGTTCAAATGGTTTTGTGATCTGCAGGCGGCTTTGGCCTCTGGAGCCAACGGCACGTTTCAGTTCTCTTCATCTTAAATGACACAGAAAAACAGAATTAAGAGCAGGAAACTGATCTAAGGTTAGTTTTCACACTGATGCTGGACCTAATGCTCCACCCTCTCATTTGTCATCTGCACTTGCTATGCCACCGACACAGGTTTTTCAAACAGGAAGTTCATCAGCTTAGTCATAACGTTTTTTATCCGAGAATGTTGCTTTGTAGTGAATATATTTAAATTAAAATTAAGTCAGGGAGTGCTAACAATGAGATTCCATGCATCCAGTTTGAAAACCCCATAACTGTGTTCAGAAATCCCACCTTCTTCCTCCTCGTCCTCTTCATCCTCCTCCTCTTCCTCCTCTTCATCAGAGCTGAAGGTGCCATCGGGTAGGCTGTACACCCGAATAACTTGCTGTTGACCCACAGAATAACACCAGTCATTTTGACCTTTGGACTCCGTCGCCAGCAGGAACATGCTGATCCAAGTGGGAACTGCTGACTCACCTTGTTGGGGTCCTTGAGGATCAGGTACTTGCCCTCGTCCAGCTTGCGGCAAATGTCGATGACACAGCGCAGGATTCCCCAGGCGTTCTCCATGCTCAGGTTGATCTGACTGGCAAACTCGTTGGGTTTGAACTGCTGCGTGCCAAGGATGACGTGACGCGCCGAGTCCTTCACGTGGTACCGAGACACGTAGCTAAGGACCGACACCGGCAGACGGTCAGTCCTCCATCAGAGAGAGACCAGCGTGTGTGCGTGTGTGTGTGTGTGTCTCACCCCAACTTCAGGTACTCAGATCCAGCCAGCATGGCGCAGCAGGTCCAGCGGGCCAGCTTGTAACTGTTGTTCTTGAGTTCAGTGGCGAGGACGGCTCCTCTTTGAGAGTCCAGCTTCTGGCGCCAGTCCACGCCATTACAGTGCTGAAGACCAAACAAACACTTAATCCACAGGTCATGAGACGGCATGGGACCGTCCAGCTGCTGCGTTCCTCCACATGTAGCACTTACCCGGGAGTCCCACTCGTTGAGGGTCTTCACATTGATGAAGGACACCTCTCCGTTGGCACCGGTCATCACGCCGTCGTGCTCGCAGCGGACAATCAGATCAATGTCTTCTCCCAGTTTCCAGTGACGGTACCTGATGCAGAAACACACTGTTTGAGAAGGGGCTGGACAACAGAAGCAGAGAGCTTAGTTCAGCACATACCTGTAGGCTACAGACGCCACCTCACTCTTGTCCATGTCCTCCTCCACAAACGGGTTGGAATTAGGAAACTTGTACCGCTCTCCACCCTGAGGTCAGGACAGAAGACTGCTTCAGTTTACAACTCAACAAACAAACTCAGGGCTGAAAGCATTTGCGTAATTCGATTCTAAAAACCCAGAGGCGTTTGGCTGCCATTTAAACGAGCAGGACCTGATGGTGGGCTACCTGACACCCAGACAGAAGCAGCAGCAGCAGCAACACCAACTCTGAAGAGTTGGACAAGCAGTGACACTGCTCTGACAAGCAGAGGTGTGAATTACAAACGGATCGAACAAAAGCGTCCTGAAAAACTGAAGTTCACTGCGTAACAGAATCAGAATGTTACGACAAACGATGCTAAAACTTCTCAACCGCAAGATGTTAGCATAAGGACGTTTGTCAGCAAAAGGACACTGAAGTCTGGGATCGGTACCATCTGAGAAAAATCCAAACAAAATCCCAACAATATTCAAATATTGCTTGCCCCTTCCTGATTTCTTTTGCATGTCTGACACTGAAATGTTACAGATCAAACACATTTAAATACTGGCCAAAGAACATAAGGAAACAAAAAATGCTTTTTTACAAAAAGGTTCTTAAGGTTTTCATTATTAAGGGAAATCCAAATCTACATGGCCCTGAGTGCCCCCAAACCCAACTGGTTGGGGCTCCCTTAGCAGCATTCA
The DNA here is from genome assembly GCA_037832705.1 of Centriscus cristatus. Taxonomy (NCBI): domain Eukaryota; kingdom Metazoa; phylum Chordata; class Actinopteri; order Syngnathiformes; family Centriscidae; genus Centriscus; species Centriscus cristatus. Next base: position 7,316 of record JBBMJM010115236.1, read on the forward strand.
TTCTATGACATTGACCCTAGATGGGACATTACTGGTCGTGAATCCATCCACCTCCACACCCATTCAACGGAGGACAAGGAGGAGACTCAGTCCTCTTGTCCTGTCTTGTATTGTCGGTTCACTTTCACTGTGGTGAGTGTCTCCATATTATACCTGGTTGTATTCACACAGGTCTCATTGACGATGTTTGTCAAATCATCACAAATCAGCAGGATCCTCAACAGGATGAAAAGAATGAACGACAGCAGACTACCCATGTGTCTAATTGATCATTAAGACATGTATTGATTAGTTGAAATTCGTAGTTCTCTTGTATGATTCATCACTGGACATGGATGGTGCAGACTGATCACTTGACGGAATTGACAACCCAGCTGCTGTATTTTTAACTGTTCTTTTGGAGTTGAATGCTTATATCATGAGGCAAAAATAAATGTGTGCTGTGAAAAAGTGCGCCAAGTTAAAAATGCATCAATAATTGTTTCATAATCGAATCAGCCCTGAAATGTGAGGGGCCTTTAGAGTCCCACCCCAACAAAGAAGTGTACTAATGAAAGTATGTGATTTGAGATACTGTCTACTTCAACTTGTCAGGCAGGTCCTATTTAGGTGATTTCTTGATTAAGAACAGGTGTGGCAGTAACTGTGTCGAGGACTGAAATCCTGCTGCCGTAACTCCCAAACATGTCTGCTCTTGTCTTCACTTGCAAAACATTTTCACCTGTTACTCGTGCTATTAATCGGCACAAGCCCTTCATGCTGGTAACAAAACAAAAACAAGCCCTTCATGCTGGTAACAATGAAACTTTCTCACCATGCGCAGACACTGCTGGCTGAAGTTGTGGTTGATGTACGTGGCCTCCATTGCCAAGTTGCGGGGCGAGTTGAAGGAGTTACCTTCATCTTGCGGCGGCTCGTTGGCTGTCTCGCTCACCGTCAGGAGATCTGGAAGAGGTCAGCAATCGTGAGTGAAACTGAGACAGACATGAGTCTGTGATGACCAAATGACATGAGATCTCACCAAAGTCAGAGTTGTCTCTCTTGTCGAAAAACAGTTTGTTGCCAACACGCTGTACGATGATGTCCCAGGAATTGACTGAGCGCGTGCAGCACATCAAGGTGGCCAAGATGGCATCGGTGGCAAACACGTTACCCTGCGTCTTTGCCAGCTGGAGACAGAATGAACGGTGTTGTGAAACAAAGAGGGATAGCGGTAAGTGATGACAATACATTGACTGACTAAACCCAAATGTTGACAGGAAGTGTATGCTTGTTGACACCTTGCGGATGACGGGATCATCGGTGGTAGTGACTGTGTGGAAGATCCTTTTGATGCTTTTCAGCAGCTTCTCATTACGAGTGGTGATCCGGTCAAATGCCTTGTCGTAGTGCTCTAAGGCTCCGCAGCACTCGCTGGAGGAAAGAGGAAATGGCATCAGTGTTTTCTGAAATCACCACCGGAGAGCTTTGGATTCACTCACATGTCGACAGGGTCAGCCACCTCCATGTATCTCATCTTCATGAGTCTGGGGAAGTCCATCTCCTCCTTAACCTCCCAGTCGCTCCTAACCTCTACAGATGAATCTCTGGGCTTCAGCTGAGCCTTGCAAAACAACCATTAAAGTTTGCACAGTTGTGGAAATATTGCAACAGAGGGATGTTTGTGCTTTACCGAGTTGAATTTGTTTCACTTGTTTTTTCAGGAAGGAATTACCTGTGATTTCTGGTCCCACTTCTGACGGACGCCAAACTGCTTTTGGAACTTCTTCTGCAGACGCATGCGATCCCTGGAAAGACAAAAAACTCAGGAGTAACAGTTTAATGCCAATAGTATCACTGTTGATACATTCAGGGCTAGCATAAGTTGGACTACTGTAATCACATGACTATCAGAAAACGGTTGCACTTCACAGCCAAGTTGCTGTCATTACGGTAATGACTCGCTGGCTTCTGACAGCAGAGTGAATGGGATTACCATAATGACAGCAATTCTTTGTGAATTTCTCTTGGGAGATAAAGTATCTATCTACATGCTCAACGGCTCCCCCACCAGGTAGATGTACCAAGTGACACTTCTAAGCTTTCAGGATCCAATTTACGTTTTCTGATAGCAAATAGTAGCATAATTACAGTAATCCACGTATGCTAGCACGAGTGTGGCGTCATAGATACAGTCAGTGTTAAAACACTGTCAGGCCAGCTGGCAAAAAAAAAAAAAAGATGAGTGGGACAGTGTGATTGACAAGCAACACTAAATGTTTTATATATTGCAGACTTGACGATGCATCAAGATGTGTATTGTTTAGTGTTGGAAACTGATCTCACCTCTCTTTTTGCTTGGCACTCTTTGGAAGCGTCTGCATGTTGAACTGAGTCAGATTCCTGCGGTCCTTGTCCCTGCGCAGATTCCTCTGTTGAGACAAACAGTATTGTCCCGTTACCAAGAACACGACTTAAAAAGAACAATGTTGGTTTGATGTGTACCTGAGCAAACCTCATGCGGTTCCTTTGGTAGGCCGTCTTCTGCGTCTTGGCAGTGTCCACCAACTGGAAGCTTGTCTCATCCTCCTCGTGGAAGTAGGCGTACTGACTTCCACCTCCAAACTGAGAGGAATACTTGTCTGCAGACACAATCACAAATACCTTTTGAAACATTATGTCACCCTTAGAGGTCTCAGTTAGCACTCCAATGGTTGAAGAGGACACACATCCCATGACAATAGAGAAAAACAGAACAAAATAATAATAAAATAAAATAAATTAATAAGAGAAAAATAGATACAAACAATATCAAACAGCAGACTTCAGTATTGCACAGATAGTAATAAATAATAAGTAATAAGAATCAGCACAACGTGAAAAAGTGCTCAACACAGAATGACAAACATTTATACAAAAAACGCCACATACATTTCTTTTATTTCCATTTTTCCTACACTTACGTATTAAATTATTTATATATTTTTCAACTTTTGTGGATCTCAGACATTGGGGAATCAATTTCAAAAAGACTCACAAAAATCTAGGGATATTCAGTTTTCAGGTGAAATTTTAAGATCAAACTAACATGCTGAGGCATTGACATGTTTTGTTGTGTTATACTGCCCCCAGTGCTTGATTCTACTTAAATGACCTACTTTTTACATGCTCCAGTCAAGCCAAATATCCCAAACTTTGTGCCGCTGTCTCACTCACTCACTTGTGTATCTCTTGTCTTGATAAGTTGCTCCAGTCCAGTCAGCGACCTGGCAGACAAAAACAAAACATCAGAAAACACAAGGGCTGACAAATGTGAAGTCACCACCCTGGACTGAAAACAAACCTTCCCCAGACGATCTCCTTTACTGAATGGCTGATAGGGCATGTCTTTGAACTTCTCTGGGACTGCACATGGACCCCACCCAGATGGATTGTCCTGGATCACAGGCGCGTGGAACTTCGCCATGACCTGAAACAACAGAGATCTTAACCAAAGACACTCGTTTTGGCAGTTTTGTCCACATTCAATGCTGAGGTTGACAAGACATTGAGGGGCACCGGGTCTCAGACAATGAACAGCACTGATATCTTCAGCAATGCTTTAAAACCTACACATTTGTCAGATTGCGCAGTGGGCTTGTCATCATTGACCCAAGAACATTGTTTCACTGACTACTGGAGCTATGTATACTACTGATGGATCAGGCAACACTGATGCATCGGCTGTGTTGAGCTCAGAGGGCAAAACCCTGTGTCGGTGCACGTACTGCTAAGAAAATGTAGAGGGGCCGATACAGACGCTATTTCGTTTGTCACTGAGGCTCCAAAACTGTGTTTATAAGAAATCACATCCAAAGTTTGAACCACAACTCTTCCTTCAATCCGATTTATGGAGCTGGAAAGAACGTGGAAGATGTCTGCTGTGTGGGACCATTCTGATCTTATATAGGTTATTTTTATTTCATCCAGTCAAATCCATTTCAAACTAAGTTCGTTAAAATTACTCATTTTACTTTCTGCAGGTTAAATGCTGCATTTTTTTTTGCAACGGAACTGCCTTTAAACAAAGCTCACTGCCGCAAAGACAACTACATAACCTTACATATTACAAATTTGAACAACACAATAGAATAACAAATACTGTACACATGCGACATCATCATATCAATGGAGTCTCAGCGCATTCGACTGCAATAATGTTTACGATCCAGCAGGTGTCCCTATTGAGTAATGGTGAGCGTACCGACACCTTATGTACCGCAACGCTTCCCGAGGCTCATCTACCCAACACTAGCATACACGGTCTGTCAAAGAGAAAGTTACAATTATTGCTGAAATACAGAATATACAAAGAATAGGCCAGCCTGAGAAAATACTAATGGAGCAAATCAAACTTGAAAATCACATTTGAGGAGACAAAATGCAGGACTTTGCCCTTGAAAGGTAACTCGATTTACTCAGCTTTAACCTGTCCATTTTCCAGTTATTATCACTATGTGTGGATGCAGGTGTGCTTGTGGTAAAGTATATTTTAAATGCATTTAATTTGCTTTTCCTGAGGGTACCGAATTGGAGACAGCAGTAGAAATTTGCTCATGTGTAAAGACACTGATAAGGAGAAAGTCGTTTAACTGTGTTGTGTTTTAACTCCGCACTGTTTTCATCATTTTAACCGAATTTCTGAGAGAAAATCTATGGAAATCATTTGCGGGTATTAACCAAACTGTTTTCTACACAGAAAGGCACTCCTTCAATGGTCAGCACCATATGTTCGCATTAGCTTCGAGACGCGCTGGCTTACACGACAAAAGGGTCGTAGAAAGGTTCAAGAAATTGATTTTAAAAACTCCAAACGGGTCACGTATCACGGATGTTGTGAATGACGCAGACGTTGATGTCTGCCCTAGAGTGCTATTCATGCTACTGCTAAGGCGAGTCATGCTGCCAGGTGGCCGAGCTAACGAGGCTAAGCTAACTCACAAAGCGGCTACGTGCACTCGGTCAGCTTCTGTAGCGACTCATCGTCAAACACAAGCGGAGACAGCACTTTTCAAACTCAGTTTCGTCCTCCGTGTGATCTTACCGTGGCCGCTGTGACAAATTACCAAGCTTTTTATTTCAGCCGATACACAGGCGGTGAAACCCAGTGGTATGCCGGGGAGAGAGAGGAAGTAGCGTTGTTCCTGTCGTAAAGCAGGTCCCGTTGCCGTATGCTGGGGACGGGTGTTGTCAGCATAGACAGCCCCTGTGTCAGAAATCGCTCCCTACTCACGATATTGCGCGCTCACTATATAGTGGATACGTCATTTTGCAGTACAGCCCGAAAGTTCAGTGAGAATGAATATACCCTAGCGTGCATAGTGGACTCAAAGTATCCAGCACGAAAAGAAGTGTACGACACACGTTTGTATTTACGGCAGAATATATTTTCTAACAAAATAAATATACAAAGAAACAAAAACTATATTGTTCAATCCGACAACAATTTATATTTACTACATAAATGCAGAGTTAAAGTCGTTTTTCATTTGTGCCCTATTGGATTGTGGAAATTTTAAATTTGGCTTGATTTGACCGTGCATGAAATTTGAAAATTTCGATTTCTGGATTTGATTTGCAACTAATATAATTAAATTGATATTTATTCCTTTATCTTGGTGGGTGTGGTTGACTGGCAATTCACTGACGATTTAATGTGATGAAGTGGTGACGATTTCATACTTCTTTGCCGTTAAAAAAAACGTATAGTTGTAGTTCTTGGCCGTGTCCGCTGGGGGGCAGTGGACCACGTCTACATGATTTAATCTCCATTTAGGTTCTTTGTCAGAATTATAAAATATGTCAGGCGTTTGCAATGAACAAATTACAAAAGGACAATTGAAATAATTAAATTCACATGTACCTATTTAAATTGTGGTATCTTCTAAGACTTCTTCTGAAGCCAGTCCTTGGTGGACATGCTTGGGATCCTTGTCCTGTTAGAAGGTCCAGTGACACCAAACACTTCATCTTCCTTAATCTTCCCAGGTTGCTGTCTGTTGGTTCATGTTGAACCTCACTCCCCAACCTCCTCCCAAAACCTTTTGGACACAGGTTCAATCTTGAGTGGAAAGGCCCGCAATGGGAAAAGTAGGACATTTCATGTTTGCATGTGTTTATCGTGGGGTAATGTGTCGAAAACTACAAATACTTATGTTCACTTACAGTGTGTGTGTTAAGTCAGCAGCCCAGCTAGGCTCAGAACACAAATGCATTTAATGAGCGTCTCGCTTCCACTCAGACTGAGCTGCTCACAGCACAAGTGAGCAGTTTCAAATTATGATCTGTTTGAACCACACTGTATTGTGACATCATCGTCCTGCGCAACAAGATCGAAAGTACTCCTCAGCCACAGCTTCCTCCAAAAAATCATGAAACAGCTTCACATCACCATTGTAACCATTTCGAATTTAAATACCAAGTCACCGAAGTGCTCTTCTTGATTTGGGGGTGGCTATAGAGTGAGAGAGAAGCTGTGTGATTGCTCAACTACTTATCGTGCCCAGTATACCAACAAAAACCTTTCAGCAGTGATTTCTTCCATCAATGCCTGGGTATCAGTGGGGGTGTGTCTCTAAGTCTTCTTGTTCATGTTCCCATCTCTATTTTTGTTTTTTGTCTAAACAGCACCAATTCATTTTTTAAATTCAAATCCCACCTGTCTGCTTGGACCTCCACAGATGACAACCACTGTGATTGGACTACTTGCATCATGTGACTGTCCCAGCTCTTCGAGCAGCACTTCTTTGTTTTCAGAGAAAATAGAACCATACTAAAGGTGACCAGTGAGTAGAGAATGATGCTAATCCTGTTGTAGTTAATGCAGTAAAAACATCCAATCACTTTCAGTCACTATTGCTTGAAGTAAACAAAGAAAAATACAGAATAACCTGTACACTACAGTGGGATTCATTGTAGAGCAACACAGACCGAACGGCTTTGCACACCCCCACAGGCGACACCGGTTTAATGGAGAAGCATCAATCCACCTTAGCAGGGGGTGGGAAGCAGGGAGGGGTCTGGAAGTAAGGTAATGATTTGCGTAGGAGATAACATTGTCCAGAATCTGATACACATGTGTTATCAGACAGGGCTTGGGGTAGAGGACAGCTGAGGCAACCTCATAATAATGATAAAGTCAAGATCAAAACTCAATTGATCTTTAAAATGTTTTCTTGCTCACTGGCTAGGCTCTATAAATTTGGAACAGCATAGATGAGGCGAGTGGATGCAATCTGCAATTTGACCACTTGATATCACTAGAGTCTTTACACTGGGCCGTCATTGTGACCAGTCATTGAAATCCTTGTACAGATGGTATGGTACAGGGTGTGCTCCAAACCCCCAAAAAGGTTGTAAGAGGGAATTAGTTAACATGAGCCTGTTCAGGTGTGGGTGTGAGGTCTGTGGGCAGATCCACAATTGAATCATTGCACTGCCACCAGCAGACTCACCTTTCTATACACAGTGAGAACAGGTGAGTTATCACATAGCAACAAACACAGTAATAACAGGAGGAGCCGCAAACACCTCTCTTCAACAAATCCTCAGCCTCAGCCTCATCAAATCTCAAGGCCCCGAAGCCTGGCGACGAAAGTGGCAGCCTTGCAAATCTCTTTTTAATGTGTCTTTAATGGTGGTTTTAGTGAAAGCTGGCGAGAGCCAGCCTGTGGGTGTGTAGGATGAAGGTGAGAGGAGCAGCCGCATGAAGCAGAAGGCTTGTTTCACTGTATTTACAGGTGGCTTAATATAACTTGGCTTCTGTCTAAAACATCTGAGCTAAAAAAAAATGGAAAAGAAATCTTGATTAAAATGGTATTAATTGATCTACGAATAATGAGAAATTATTTATATAAGTTAAATTAATTTACCAAGGAAATATTATTGTACCTTGAATTTGGACATGAGTTTTGAAGTAACTGAAAATCCACCACCAAAGCTGTGTAAGCGATACCACCA
>JBBMJM010115250.1:0-13277 GCA_037832705.1 Centriscus cristatus
TGTGTGTGTGTGTGTGTGTGTGTGTGTGTGTGTGTGTGTGTGTGTGTGTGTGTGTTCATCTACACAATCAAACATATGTGTCACTTCCTGCTTGCTGAACTCTGTTGGACGTGTGTGTGTCTGTGTGTCTCAGCTTCGATGAGGACAACCACAACTGCTTCAGTTTCTGTCTCCAGTTCATCAACAGTGTCCTGTCAGTGGAGGGACGGCACCCTCTGAGCAGAGACGCCTTCACACACACCTTCATCCTGCCCAGGATGAACAGAGCCTCCAGATATGTGACACTGTACAGACACATCCAGAGACAACGCTACTACCTGCTGGACAAACAGGGGGAAAGGCAGGAGGATAGAGAGAAAGAAGGACAGACAGACAGGAATAGTGAGGAGGACAGACAGACAGGAGGACTAAGGACGGACAGACAGGACAACGTGTGAGGTGAATTTTCTTCCTTCCTTTCATCATTCATTTTCATTACTTTTTAATAATAAATGTGATGAACACTGAGAGTGTCTGTATGAACGTTTGTTTATGTTATTAATCACGTGATCGTTTACATAATTTAATATTAATTGTTGTTGTTATGACGTCACGTTCGCGCTTCTCCGGTTACATCGATGTGACAAACTACAGAGACTAAAAATAATAGATCTGATATGACTGCAGTTACCCGGACGTAGAACACGGTTTGTTTCTAACATAAACTTCAAAATGAACAGAAACGTCTAGTGGAACCGAAAGATGACCTTATTTCCAGTCGGACATAATTTCGGTGACACCGCCGCCCGACTTCTGGGGAATGAATGGACTCGTGTCATCACCCGACTGACTGGACCGAACTCGTCCGAACTTCCCGGCGCTCCTACTAGGAGGCTAAGGTGCTAACAGGCTAAAAGAGCCGTTAATGAAACGGTAAATACATTAGCATGCTAATGTCATACGAAGCTCACGACTGTAGTCTTGTAAAACCCAGCCCCACCGGGGTCCTGTCTTCTTTAACGGCTCCTGTCGCTCCCGTAAACTCCAGTTCTCACTGGTCCCTCCGGTTCCCGTTTGCTCCAATCGTCTTCTACCGGCTCCTGTCTGTTCCTGTAAACTCCTTTCGGCTCCACTCGGCTCCTGTCGGCAGCTTCTGCTGCTCTTGTCTGTGTCTCCGGCTCCTGTCGGACTCCAGGCAGCATGCAGGCAGAATTTCGAGCTCCTCGGAGACGTTCCCGAGTCTTCGAGGCTTATGAAGGTCCGCTGCCAGTGGGCCGCTGCACAGATGCACAGAGGACCTTCAGGGGGGACCTGATCAACCAGCAAGTGCTGGTCTGTCATCCAGACCACATCCAGAAGATCCACAGCCAGGTGACTGAATCCACTCTGTGCGACCAGAACCGGAGACTAACTCACACCGGGTCTGATGACTGTGTGGCGTTTCAGGGTTTCTTCGGGAAAGGGATCCTGTCCAGAGCACGACCGGACCGTGGGATCTCCGACCGATGGGAGAGTGAGTTGACTTCATCCAGACTAAAGTGTCATCGATTGTTTCTTGCTGAGTCAGCAGGTATCTCTCTGTTTCAGATCACCAAGGTGTGTTTCTACCTGTCATCTCCCAGTCCAGGTCAGTGACATCACTTCCTGTGTGTGACATCACAGAATTGTGCGTCCGAGCATTTGACCAGAAAAATGTCCTCCGGCGCCCTGGTTTGCCTCATGACCTCCGTGCGTCCTGCAGGTATGCGCAGCTCCTCAGGTGGGCGGAGTCATCTCTCGCAGCTCAGGGATTGTCTGAAGAAGCTGTCGCTCAAACTCTGTCGCGACTGACTGGTCCTGTGGAGATTGAGGATGTGAAGAAGGACGCAGGAGGAGAGAGTGAGCTCAGGAGAGGGCAAGTGGGGGCGGGGCCATTACCTGTGGGTGGAGTCAGCCCCCACAAGAGGAGGCTCCAGTCGGGGGCAGAGGACGAGCCAAAGAACAAGAGAAGCTGCAGGTGGAAGGTTTCTGTTCACACACACTCATGGTCAAAGTTGGACATGAATCTGACGTCTTCTCTCGTTTCAGAACGGAACCTCAACACCAGAACCCTTATCCAGACCGAGACCCCACCTCCGACCAGGAACCCTGCGCTCTGTCGAAACCAGAACCTAGTTTTACCCAGGAACCCAAACCTGGTTCTGATGAGAAGCCCGAGCTTGGGTCTAAACTAGAGCCTGACTCTGGTTCTGACCTGGACCCCGCCTCTGGGTCTGACCTGGACCCCGCCTCTGGTTCTGACCTGGACCCCGCCTCTGGTTCCGACTGTGATGCAGACCCTGTGGTTCCTGGTCCTGGTTATGTGCTTGTGGTCTCTGATAGCGAGGTGTGTTTGTGTGTGTGTGTGTGTGTGTGTGTGTGTGTGTGTGTGTGTGTGTGTGTGTGTGTGTGTGTGTGTGTTCGAGCGGTTCCAGTCGGTGTGTCGGTGCACTTTCAGAGCGGTGTGGTTTTTGTGATTCCAGGGCGATGGGGAGACCCGGCAGATCCGACGGACTCCCTTCCGTCAGACCGAGTACCTGCAGCTAAGCTGTGAGGAGGTAACTGCAGCCAGGAGGCTCCGCCCACTTTCTGTCTTGGTCGATATTTTAAACCAGTGGTGATGATGATGATGATGATGATGATGGTGTGGGGGCCTGGCCTTTGTCTGCACCCACAGACCTTCTTCCTGGTGTATGGTGTCGGCTGTCTGTCCGTCTACCTTCAGCAGGTAACTCTCACTTTTCCACATGATTCTGCAACAAAATCCGGTCCCGTAAATTGTGTCATCAGTGTCCTGAACTGTGATTGGCCAGGAGCCGCTGTCAATCATCCAGCTGTGGAGGACGCTGCAGTCCCTGCGACCGAACTTTGTCAGTTTGTACGCCGCCTATCATCACTTTCGCAGCAAAGGTTGGGTCCCCAAAGGAGGGGCGGGCGCCAAGTACGGCGTAGACCTCAGTAAGACACACACACACACACACACACACACACATTAATTCTGTGTCCTGTCTCCTGTTCGTGAGTGATGCCAGTCATCAGTCAATGACTTGTCACTATTGCTCCTGAGGTCGGGGTCTCTACTCCCCAGAGGGACGGAGCCTGAACCAGCTCACAGCTGCATTCACACTTTGTTTGTTCCTGTTTCCTCAGTGTTGTACAGAAAAGGCCCACCCTTCTACCACGCCAGGTGAGACACACACACACACACACACACACGCGCGGTCTTCACTCGTGCCGTCTCCCTGCAGTTACTCTGTGGTGGTCGAACGAGTTGATGATGATGCGTTCACGGGCGCGACGTTACGTCCCTTCTCGTGGCGTTCCCTGGCGGCGCTCAGCAGGATCACCGCCAACGTCTCCAAGGTGACGACTCGTCACATTCCAACAGTTTGTGAGCAGATAGATGGGTGCTCACAGACCAACTGGCTTCACTTCACAGGAGCTGATGCTGTGTTACATCATCTGTCCTCACGACCTGTCCGAGGCGGAGCTGGACTCACCTGAGTGTCTGAGGCGGCTGAAGGTCCAGGTAACGTTTGGACGATCTGGACTGGACGTAGAGATTTGATGTTTGAATTCAGCGGTTTTGAGTAAAACCTCAAAGATCAGAGAATGACAACAAATGTACAGATTCTCTCAATTTATACATTTAAAAAAGGTAAATCAGGTTATACACTGCAAAAACCAAAAAATAAAATAAACCAACAACTTCTAACCTTCTAAAAAAAATCAATCAACTTGAGTGTGTTTCCTCTGGCCTGGAAAAGAAAAAAGGTCTGACAGATGTTTCCTCTGCAGGAAGTGATGGTGAGCAGGTGGGTTTCCTCCAGAGAACGAGCTGAGCACGAGGACATCTGAGGGGTGGTCAAATGTGGACGTCTGAGGGACATCGATGCTGCAGAGACATTGCAGAACTTGACTTGCTGATATCTGACGAGGAATCAGCTCAGTTTTGTTGTTTATTTTTCCATAAAAAGTCGAATATCAATTTGCAGTTTCATTTGTAAAAGTGTTTGATTACATGGGTGTGAACAGAAAGGTGTTTGTAGAACAACTTCAAATGTCCACAGCAGGGTCTGATGGAAGATTGATCCAGACAAAAGAGACATTGACAGAATCTGTCTTTCCTCAGATCTTAGATTTGATCTGTAATCACTTTCTATGAGTGATACAAAAACAACAGAACCAAATACAAGGAAAACGGCAGCAGGTTTAGAAGCAGTGGGAATTGTGGAACCAGCAGTAGTTGAAACAGTAGCAGTAGAGCTAACAGCAAAAAACAACAAACGATAGAACCAGTAGGAGTTAAAACAAACATTAGAATCAGAAGCAGTTGAAACAGTGGAATCAGTGAAACCAGGAGTGTGAGCAACCGTTTCCTTTGAACCGTTGGACACGAACGGCCAACACACTGACCGCTGTCAGATTCCGTTGCAGGTGATTCTCGCGGTGCGTTTTGGTTCTCGCGATAGTTCCAGTGTGAGATTACATAGGTCACGTTGGCGTCAGCGGTGAAGACGAACGGGGCAACGGCTGTTGAACCAAGCAAAGGAACGTTCCCGACTATAACCGACTGAGCTTACGTGGACTCAGGTAAAAACTCCGTTGCTGGTCGGTTCTAGCGGTAATCTGACGGTATGCCCGCTCAAACGTGGCAAACGCTGCGCCTGGCTAAGCTAGTTAGCACCAGAGCTAGCAGCAGGCCGCGGAGGCCATTTTCACCAGGCGTTCAACTGGTGTCACGGCAGCAGAACGTCGGGACACTACGGGAGTTTACTGTTCGGTGGTGGAGGCCGGGGCAGCTACCGGTGTCTGTCTGCTCGCTAATAGTTAGATGTAGCTGTTAGCTCACACGTAGCTAGCTGCAACTGTTAGCTCACGCTTAACTAGCTGTAAGCTAATATTTAATCATACTCAGGTGAGTCTTTATCGCATCTGGTTTCAACGCCCAATGTTCACGCGCGCATCCCCCCCCACCCTATCTATCTATACCTAGCGTTTCCTCCAGCAGAGGTGGATCACCATCAAGTGGGGAAACAACAAAGTCGTGAGCTTTCCTGCCTGTGGTCTCACAAACACCAGTACATGTTTTCAAAGTGTAAGTGGATGGGGCTGATTTGACATTAAACATCTAAAAAAACCCAGACTTCACCAGGGACAGGTTTGCTTTGGTCATTGTACATTTTCTGAGATCAGGTCAGGATGATTAGCAGGGTACACATTCACAAGTGAGATTTTAAGAACATGACCTGAGTCCATTCGCTTTGCCCACAGCTTTCATTGCATTTTGAGGTTACTTCCGGGAGGCTGTTTTCACACTCCCCGCCATGCTCTTGCTCCGTTACCTGAGCTGAAGTTGACCAGGGAGGTGGACCAGGATGTGGCACACTGATGTGCCTGTCGCTGTCACACTCTTTGCATTTCACAGCTATTTTACAGTCTATGGTTACGTGTTTTGTGGTAGCGCAACAGCGAAAACAGATCTAACGGTTTGACCCTAAACCCATGACATTTTGAAAGTGGGTGTGGCTTGTTGTGTATTGGGCATTGATCTGTTGGCTCATCTGTTTTCTTTACCACTGTTACTTGTAGGTTTTGCTGTTACCTCTATTTTTCTCACTGAAACTGTTTTCAGATTGTTATATTGTTTTGCATATCTTTCATGTCTTGTCTGAGTTACGGGGCAGTTTGATGAGAACGCACTGAGAACCCCCACCCCCCTCCATCTCTGGACACGTGCTTTAGCAACAGCCCACTGTGTAACAGTCCTTTACTATTCTGTCCTCACGATGGTGTAACGTCTACCAAGGCTAGACAGATAGCGAACAACCAAAGAAATACTCCGTGGCCATGTAGTTTCTTACAGCTTTACTTTGCTTGCAGGTAGTAATGTCTTGTGACAAGTTGTAAACTGAAATACACACATAAAACAGTGTATCAACAACAAAACAACAACAAATCACGTCGATTTTGTCTAAAGTCATTTTTTGTCTTTGGACAAACCTTCGTTTGAACACTAGGATGGTCAGAGGTCATGACCGCCACGAATAGCTGACATGATCTGTCCTGATGATCTTAAGTTCCTCTGTTCTGATCGTAAAGTGTGTGCGTGTGTGCAGACCTGCAGCAGTATGGCAGACGACCTGGACATCGAGGCGATGCTGGAGGCTCCGTACAAGAAGGTGAGACTTTGTCTGTAGTCTGTGTTGCTCAGCCGAACTCTACTGCTCGTCGCTCGTCCTGATGCAGCGCTTCATATCATGTTCGGAAACAAACCACTACTGCCTTCATCCACACAGGAGGGAGAAGATGAAGCAGAACTCTATGAACTGAGCTGAACTGAAGTTCCATGGTTGTTACGTTTTGTATGACCGCTCCACATCACACCTCGTTTACAAAACGGCGTGAACACGAGTCTCACGTTTCAGTGAGTACGTGAGCGTTTCCGTGATGGATCATGTTTGAATTGTTTGTTGCTGACGAATGAGAACGTCAGAGTTGGGCACAGACTAATCTCTGGGACGGTCTCACTGGTTTCTGACCTGTGACCCACAGCATCAAATGTTGACTGAGAGCTGACGTCCTGACTGGTCAAACACTTGGACTCCATTGTTTTGGTTTGGGAGTGGAACCATCCACGCACGCCATGGGTAGATCTCTCTGCAGGCATCGGGAAATATACCGCACCAAACTGTTTGTTCCATAGACATGGAGGTGAACAACAGATGACATTGTCCATGTTCACGGTGTTGAACGTGAGCTGAAACGCTGACCTTTGACCTGATGAGCTGTAAGCAGTAGAGTCCGGCTGACGATGATGATGCTGGTGTTGGTTGCACACTGTCATGAATAAATGCACATCTATCTCTCTTCGTAGACTTGCCTAACGATTTCTCACCTCTGCTCCCCTGAATGCCAGTGTGATCTGTCACAGACTTGAAGGTAGTAAACAGCCCCATCATGCATTGCTGTACTGTGGTCTCCATGGTAACATGACTGTGGCTCCCTTAGCAATGGTAATCTGTGCCCTCGCTTTGGCCCCGCCCCTCACGAGGACCTGAGAGGCTGATCGCTACCACAGGAGGATCGTTAGCTTAGCATAGCCATAGGTCAACTTCCTGTCTGTGAGCAGGGGTGGAGGACGAGGACTGAAACGTGACCTTTCGTACCTTTGACTTCGTAGTGTGTTCCAGTTGTATAGTTTGTCTGAGTCGTGACATGAAAAACAGTTGTTTGCGTTCCGGTTTCATAACATAATAAGTCAACACGGACCGTAACAACATTCCCATGACGGCAACTTAAACAGTTGTGTGTGTAGGAGTCATTGAAATGAACAGAGCCCTCAGTGACACAAAAACAACTTTGGACACTTCACACTGAGCTGCGGACGCCATGCTGGAGTCTCAACTGAGACCCTGCGAGTTGGACCGGAGTCTGAGATGGACGAGTGTGGGGGGGGGGGGTGACAGAAGAATCAGCAGGTCGATTAACGGACTGAACGGCGCTGATGGTTCCTGCACTGGGGCAGTTTTGGTCAGTGTCCAGGGTTCTGGCTCTGGACGACTGACTCCCCCCCAGCACCCAATCAGCCTCCACAGAAGAACGAGTCCACCTTGGACTGGAGTGTCTGTCTGCCACTCCAGCCGGCTGACCTCTGACACACACAGTCTGTTTCAGTGTCACTCATGCACCTGTGTATATTCTCTCTTGCCCCTCCTCCTCACACCTGAATGTTGCGTCTGCCTCCTCATGCTGTTCTATGTCGACCCTGATTAGAACGACAAGCCCACCAGTCCTGAGACCCAGGAGGAACGCCCCAGGTACGCACACGTGTGTATATCTGTCTGTGTGTGTGTATCTGTCTCTCTGTGTGTGTGCATGTGTCTGTCTGACCGTGTGTGTGTGTCTGTCTCTGACAGCGTGCGTGCGTGTGTGCTTGTGTGTCTGACAGTGTGCGTGTGTGTGTCTGGCTGGCTGTGTGTGTGTGCGCGCCTGTGTGTGTGTGTCTGGCTCACACAGGTGGTTTCCATGGAGACCGTCATGTTTAGAGCAGAGGGCACAAGAAGTGAAAGTATGTGACGATCAGATGAAGCCTCGATCAGATCACCATGGTAACAAACAAAAGAGGAGGAGAAACTTGGGAGTATTAAGTGTGATGAAATAAATCAGGACTCCAAACCGCTCAAACCTCCGTCGTCCAATCACTGAGCAGTGACAGCAATGATGACATCATTTACTGTCATCAAATGTCACGGTGTGATGCTCAGTGCACCATGGAAACGCTGTTGTCATGGAAACAACCCTGATCAAATGATCTGTGACCTCAATTATATCACTTGTGTTTTTGTTCACTCCGTCTCGTCTGTTCTCTGATTGGCTGCTGTGTCCCACAGGAAGAAGCGCAGCCGCAGCCGCGACAGGAAGCGCAGCAAGAGCCGCGACAGGAAACGAAGTCGCAGCCGGGACCGCAAACGCAGCCGCGACAAGTGGAGGAGTCGCAGCCGCAGCCGAGAGCGCCGGCGTAGCCGCAGCAGGAGCCGGGAGAGGGGAGGGCGCTACAGAGACCACCACAAGTCGTGAGTCTGTCTCTTGTCCTCGTGGCCCACAAGCGTGTTGGGAGTCGCCTGTGTGGTTGCTATGGAAACAGTCTAAACTAACTTTTCATGATATGAAGTAAAATTGTCTCTCTGCAGTCGACGCAGGTCCAGATCCAAGAGCAGGAGTCCAGTGCGGAGGGAACCGAGTCCGGTCAGGTAAGTGCACTGACTTGAGGAAGTTGTGTGGTTTGTGTGTCCAGGTGTGAGTTAGTATGTGCATGTGTTGTGCGTGCAGGCAGCTGATAGACAACCTGACTCCAGAGGAACGAGATGCCAGAACGGTGTTCTGCATGCAGCTGGCCGCCAGGATCCGCCCCCGGGACCTGGAGGACTTCTTCTCTGCGGTGGGGAAGGTAAAGTTGTAGGCACCTCCAGCGACGCTGCCACATCGACGCTGGGGCTGGTTGCCGTAGTAACTGCATCAGTTGATCTGCAGGTTCGGGATGTGAGGATGATCTCAGACAGAAACTCGCGGAGGTCAAAGGGCATCGCCTACATTGAGTTCTTGGAGGCCACATCTGTCCCTCTGGCCATCGGACTGACGGGACAAAGACTGCTGGGCGTTCCCATCATCGTCCAGGCTTCACAGGTGCGACACGTCCACGCTGTGTGTGCATCCACACTCACACAGG
The DNA here is from genome assembly GCA_037832705.1 of Centriscus cristatus. Lineage (NCBI taxonomy): Eukaryota > Metazoa > Chordata > Actinopteri > Syngnathiformes > Centriscidae > Centriscus > Centriscus cristatus. The sequence continues at coordinate 9,227 of JBBMJM010115250.1, forward strand.
AACTGACTGTGTGTGTGTGTGTGTGTGTGTGTGTGTGTGTGCGCACGCAGGCTGAGAAGAACCGAGCAGCAGCTGCAGCAGCAGCAGCCAACAACCTGCAGAGAGGGTCGTCAGGACCCATGAGACTGTACGTCGGGTCGCTGCACTTCAACATCACAGAGGAGATGCTGAGAGGAATCTTTGAACCCTTTGGACGGGTAGGACGCTGACTGACTGTCCCTCAGAGGACACTGACTCAGTTAAATTGACGTCTCGGACTTGGTCTGTGTGACACGTGAGTGTGTGTCGTCCTCAGATCGACAGCATCCAGCTGATGATGGACGGTGACGGAAGCTCCAAAGGATTCGGCTTCATCACTGTGAGTCTTCATCTTCCCCATCCTGCTGTTCCCCTACACACTCCACCTCTGCTGCCACCCGGGACTCTGACCTGGTCTTTGACCTGGACAGACCTAGTCTGCGACTCGGACCTGACACTCTGTGCCTCAGTTTGCAGAAGCAGAGTGTGCTAAAAAAGCTCTGGAGCAGCTGAACGGGTTCGAGCTGGCAGGTCGACCCATGAAGGTCGGTCATGTGACCGATCGGAACGACGACTCGTCCGCCTCCTCTCTCCTCGACAACGACGAGCTGGATCGGACCGGAATAGACCTCGGAACCACCGGGCGCCTGCAGCTCATGGCCCGACTCGCAGAGGGTCAGTGTTCTCATCCTGCTGTTGTGGTACGTTCTGGTTCTCTCTGATGCGCCGGTTCTGTTGTCCAGGAACAGGTCTGCAGATCCCTCCTGCAGCTCAGCAGGCTCTGCAGATGAGTGGAGCCATCGCTTTAGGAGCAATGGCAGCTGTGTCAGGTGAGAACACTCCCAGGTGACAAAGAGTCATGGGTGGAAAAACACTCAGGTGAAGAAGCGCGCGCGTGTGTGTGTTGCAGCTGCCATGAATCCGTCTCTCGGCATGAACTCTGCAGCTCTGAATCTGCCGTCACAGCCGCTGGCGACTCACTGCTTCCAACTGTCCAACATGTTCAACCCAAACAGGTACGTGTGTGTGTGTGTCACTGGGAAAAAAAGTGTGACATGAAACGTTCAAACTGGACTGACGTGTGTGTGCGTGAGACAGAGAGGACGTTCCTGGTTGGGATGTCGACATCATCCATGATGTTATCGAGGAGTGTAACAAACATGGAGGAGTCGTTCACATCTACGTGGACAAGAAATCTCCTGAGGTACGTTTGACCACTGATGGTGTGTCGGCGCCCCCTCGGGTTCAGTCACGTTTAATGTCCCCTGTTTGTTACTAGGGTAACGTGTATGTGAAGTGTCCCTCCATCCCGTCGGCCATGGCGGCGGTCAACGCCCTTCACGGACGTTTCTTTGCTGGTAAGACTCTTGGTGTGATTCACCCCCTTGAGCCAATGAGAGAAGAGCTCTGATATCACCTGTCCTTCCAGGTAAGATGATCACGGCAGCGTTCGTCCCTCTGCCCACCTACCACTCCCTGTTCCCGGAGGCCGCCACCGCCACGCAGCTGCTGGCCCCGCCCGCTCGCCGGTGACTCGTTCTTTGTTTCCTGTTTACTTCAGCTTCCTGTTCTGTTGTTAGCATTGTGGGCGTGGCCTCCAGCCAGCCACCTGCACCGTATCGTCCAATGAGTGAGCTCCGTGAGCTGATCGAAGCTGAGTGACGAACATCAAAGTGATTTCTAGTTGACGTCTGATTTTGTAAAATCCCTGATTAAACTTTATTTTGAAATCACGGAGAGGACGTGTTGTTTGTACACAGGTAGATTTAGTGGCATGTGTGACCACATGATGCAGACGGGCGGGGTGGTGGATCCATGAGGGCTGTTTGAGAAGCAAAACTTTATTTAAAAAGACAAGCAGCAATGGGGTGAAACTTTTTATTCATGGCGGTTGGCGGGCAGGTGAGCACCACAGTCTGCTGAGGTGTCGGGGTCATTCAGGTGGACAACGGTGATGGTAATGTCATCGCGGTACCTCCTGGCCAACTCGGCAGGTAAACTCAGCATCTTATGGAGGCGGGTTGGCGCCACCGCTCCATATCCGTCGTCCCCCAGCGTGTGACGCAGCAGGTGGGTGGCGGCGTTCTGGTCCTCCAGCACGGACTGGACCCGCCCCCTCCTCTCCAGCAGGAGGCGCTGCATGTCGGCCAGTGTCATTCCAACGCCAGGAACGATGGGTCTCTGCTGCTGGAGGCCTGAAAAATGTCACATGGTTACAGACGTCGCCATGGAAATAACATCTTCCCGACAACCTGCACCTGAATGGCTTAGATGAATTGGAGCCCCTCGAACCCTACGTGATGCCAACTCATGTGACAAGTGTCCTCATCACTGGGGTCAAAGATCAACACCTCACTGACCTTTGATCTGTTCGCCGACCAGCTGGACGACCGTCTGCCGATGCATCAGCTCCCACAGTCCGTCTGTTGCCAGAACCAGGAACTTGTCGGCGGGTGTGATGCGGTGCTGCGTGACCTCGGGCCGGGCACTCAGGTAGGGCGGAGTCAGGTAGTGAGGCGGTGGCGCCCTGACGACCTCGCTCACCGCGGAGAGGATGTCCGGGCGAGTGTCGTAAAGCCGACTCAGCATCTCCGGCCGCCACTTGAAGCGCACATCTCCGAACGCCCTGAACGGCAGCAGCAGCCCCAGCAGGCGATCGTGACGGACCAGCGTTTTGTGCTCTGACGCCGGGTGTTCTCCGACGACCCTCCGCAGCTCGTCGGGGTTCTGTGCGTTGTGGTCGTTGGTGAGGCTGACGGCGGACCAGCGGCCGTCAGCCTCCTGGACTCCCAGGACGGCCCGACTGTCCCCCAGGTTGGCCACGTGGAGGACGCCGTCGGAGACATGCACCACGCAGGCCGTGCAGCCAGACAGCGCCACCCGCAGTGGGGAGGAGGGAGACGGGGCGGACCTGAGCGGGCAGGTGGACAGGTGCACCTGTGCCTCCACCGACAGGTCATAGTCCAGGCGACAGAACGCGTCGACCAGCGCTGCACTCAACCTGACGCCGGCCTGGAACCAATCAGATGAGTCACGTGATCACATCAGTTAGCCTGATTGGTCGAGATGGTGCTAGTGAACTACCTGATCCTGTTCCTGGTCATCGTCCTCGTTGTCCAGTCTCTCCTGCCAGTAGTTGCGGAGGCTGTGGAAGGCGGAGCCTCCTTCCTCGGGGCAGCTGTGGTCCTGCGGGTGTTTGAGCCACTCCAGCAGTGGCGGGACGGCCCGCCCCTCCTCCACCGCCCGCTCCAGCTCCACAAGCGTCCTCAGCGGGAGCGTCGCCACGGTGATGTAGTAGAAGAGCCTCTGGCTGACGGCATGCGCGCAGGCTGGACCCGCATGGCCATCGAACACGCCCAGGAGCACGCTGCTGCGGTCCGGCAGGCACACGGCGCTGCTCCGACAGTCCTCACATGGGTGGTTGGAGGGCAGCATGTTGCTATGGAAACCAAGGACGCCATGAGAGGAAGGACCTCTGGGGAAGGTGTGGCTGTACTCGTTGGCCTGACAACAGAGGACAACACTTTCATCACCAGCACCACCTCCAGTTGACCTCACGTGAACATCTTACCTGCAGCACCTGGTTGACCTTAGATGAGCTCATGTGTCCCACCTCCTGCCCCTCCCTGTACTTCCTGCTCCCGCTGCCTGATGGAATATGGCGTTTGGGGCGCTGGCTGTGAGTGCGGGACAGGAAGCAACGGAGCTTCAGTGGGCATTGTCTCCTGAGGCTTCCTGTTCTCCTCAGCATCTCTGGGAACCAGCAGGAGAACCTGGTGGAGAACCGCTGACTGTTTACATCTGCTAACTGCTAAATCTTTGCTAAGTGCTACCACCTGTTTGCAAACTGCTACCACATCTGCCAACTACCACCTGTTTGCAAACTGCTACCACATCTGCCAACTACCACCTGTTTGCAAACTGCTACCACATCTGCTAACTACCACCTGTCTGCCAACTGCTACCACATCTGCCAACTACCACCTGTTTGCAAACTGCTACCACATCTGCCAACTACCACCTGTTTGCAAAC
>JBBMJM010115276.1:0-15280 GCA_037832705.1 Centriscus cristatus
TCTCTCTCTCTCTCTCTCTCTCTCTCTCTCTCTGTCTCTCTCTCTCTCTCTCTCTCTCTCTCTCTCTCTCTCTCTCCCTCTCTCTCCCTCTCTGTCTGCTCTCTGCCCCCCACCCCCCACCCCATATGTCATCATATCTTCCAGGGGCTCTATGTCCAGTCTGTCCAGTCTGGAGTCCAGTCACAGTGGTTTCTCACAGCTTAGTGCAGCCACGACCTCCTCCAGACAATCACATGCCGGCTCCACCATCTCAAGGTAGCATCTGCCCAGCAGCTGTCTGGAGACAACGACCCCCTGAACTGACATCAGCCTGTTCCACGACCCCTCAGAGACAGAGAGCCTTTTAGCAGAATGATTGGAATCAGTTGGTTTTTAGTCTGAATCAGTTCAGGTTTTTCTCTGCAGACGTTTCTGGACGCTCTCCTTCAGTGCGTGAATGAGCAGCTCCAAACTGCTTCAGTGTTTGAGGGAATAAATGTGAAATATGAGCCATCCAAACAACCCTTAGACCCCCTACAGTCTTATGTTGGAGTTTCAGTTTTACATAAAGGCAAATAGAAAGCTGACTTGTGTTTTTGGTTGTGGGTACCACTACTCCCCCTGGTGGTCAGATCTGTCTCTGCACATGCCAAATGATGCCAGAATGAAACACTGTGCAGGCATCGCCCGCAACAAATGGACAGTGACGACGTTTTCCCTTGGATGTTAAATTTTGTCCTCCAGAACCTGTGATGAATATCTGAAGTAAATTCAAATGTGTATTCTTGTCCCGTTTCAGAGGAAACTGCGTTATGTTTTATGTACAAAAGAAGGTTTCTCAGCAGTTTAGAGAAAGATCAGGCAAACACACACACACACACACACACACACACTGATGACTGAATTATCCCTCATCCTCCACAAGATGTCAGTGTGCTCTGTGACAACCGCTTGCTGAAACCCGACGGTGCGTTCACCACAGCCCGCTTCAGTCCCGCTGCCGTGTGCTGGGAAGTGAAAGGAGGCTCGCTCAAATAAAGAATTCATCAGAAGATATTGATGTAACCTCCAGAGTGTCTTTGCGCTGCGATGGCTGCTCTGCAGAGGAGCGGTAACCGCACATGATTGTGGAGATGAATATTTTTACATCAATAGGTGAGATGTTAAGAGTGATCAGATAATATGAAATTTCCTTTAAAATATGCAGTGAACTCTCTAGATTTCTTGTAATGCTGTTTTGGGGCTTGTTAGGCGGAGATGCTGAGTTTTCTGAGGCAGCTAATTTGAATGCAATATATTTCAGCCCCTTGTGATGTGGTGCAGGGCTAGACAGACAACTCATTTACATAAAACTTTCATTTCCATGAACTTATCAGATGCTTTGAGCTACAGCTTAATTGAATTTCCATGTGTTTTTTTCTTTGCTTTTTTCTTTTGGTGTCTCACTTTTCCAACTTGTATCACGCTGCTCTTTATCCCACCGGATGTCTGTGTCAGGTGACTGGAGCTTTGTGTGGAATTCATGTCGTCTGATTTCCTGCAGGCATGTAGGAAAAGGAGCTGCGCTGACCTCTCCACAAGCTTATGTGCTGAATTACTCAGCTTCTTCTAATGACCTCCCAAGACGAGCCTCGTCCACATAAGCATCTTTTTCTCCTGATATATCCAATTTATCAGTAAAAACACTATTTAAAAGCTGCATCATTTAACGCTGAATATTTTTACTGGCCTTAATAGGCCTGAGAAGAAAGGTCGATGATGAGCGAGGTTTTAATATTCCGATTTGCTTTCGGGAGGGGGCCGTGACTCGGGTTGTGCAGTCATTCCTGGGTCAAATCTCCTTTTCTTGGTGTCTAAGTTGACGTGTCTTTGCGCAAGACATGGAACTGCTAAATACTCCACTGATGCTGAGTCATCAGTGCGTGGGGCCAAGGTGGTTTGAGAAGCGGTTTGGGGTCAGCAGGTCACTCGGTTGATCGCCTCAATTGGCACAACACAACGGGCAGGAATCCCAGAACCACTCTGGTGATGAACTGGCAGACAGGAGCACAATTTTCCTCCTGCACTTTCACATCGCGGTGCCCTCGAAGGCGCCCGGCCCCGACGTGTTGAGGGCAGGAGGCGTCCCGTAGCCGTGAGTGTGACATTGTGCGTCACAGCAGAACGCCCCCCGAGAGAGTTTAGAACTGAAGAAGCTTTTTTGGAGAAAAGAAAACGATTGTCAGACACACCGACCAGTCGATTGAAGCCAGCGAGCTGCTGCGACCTGGATGACGGAGAAGCTTCACTGACACAATGAGGGTTGAACCCCACAAACACAGGGGATGAAGAAGAATGTCTCCTAATCCTTTGAACACACAGACGATTCAGTTCATGGAGCAAATGGAGCAGATGTTTACTGGTCATGTGACCAAGATCAAACACATTCGTATCCAGGTTGAATGATTCCAGGACCAGGTCTGCTGTCTCTCCTGAGACTCCGGTGGGCACAGCAGGGAAAGAGGGGGGCTGCACTGCAAAAAACTGCAGACAGAAATAAACATCTGAGCTTCACTGCATCATGGCGGCTCGTCTCTCAACGTGAGGGGGGGGTGAACGCGGGCTGGGCTCAGTAGGATTTCTATCTCTTCAGTGGAAGATGATCTTGAGGTTTAATGTCATCACTTCATGTTTGCTACATTTCATTTGAAAGTGTTAATGAGGGGCTGACCCCTTTTTCAGAGGTCAGCTGACAATAGCCCCCTCAGAAACACCGTTCTCTCCATCCATCAAACGCTGCCTTTTCAATTTTTTTTTTTTTTTTACTCAGTTTGATCACAGCGACGAAGCCGTCAGTGTCCCTGTGCTGGGGTCTCCTCATTAAAACCCATGCTTGTGTTTCATTAGCTTCCTCCTGACAGTGCTGACCTTCCCCCTAATTGAAAAGGAGCCCTCTGCGATAATGGGCATTAAATAATTTTTAGGAGCCTTCGACTATTTCTGCGTGTGCTCCGTTGTGATTGTTCGTGTGTGCACGTTTTATACCTGTTCTCTACCCTACAAAGTGCCTCCACTTCATTTGTGAACCTGTCTATTCCCCTAATCTCATATTGGCTGCTTTGGGATTCATCTTTTCACTCGACTCGTGGGCCTGATTAATAAGTCAGCAGGAAAATAGACTCAGTCATGTCTATTTATCGCTGATACTTGAAACTTTCGCTCATATCTTCCAGTATCGATTTCCTGTGCAAACAAGCGGGAGCATCAATCTTGTTTCAATTTAAGCCAATTTCTGAGCGCGGCCCTCATCCGCATCGAGCTGTCCACGTTATGCTGATGTTGTTTTATTGCTTTCTAAACATCTTTTTTCGTGTCTCTGGTGTTTTCTTGGCTCACTGAATTTGAACTAATTTACTGTCGTGGAGAACAGAACAGAAAGACAAAGACTTCATTGTCATTGTGCGAGTGCCGAGGAGCCTGTTTGGGGCCGTGTCTGTGCCGGCGAGTTCCCACTTTGACATTAAAAGGCTTTTAGCGTATTTATTGTGAACAATATCATTATACAGAGGACGTACGCTGCAGCGGTCCAGTAATTGGGTCCCAGTTTGCGCCCCGACTCCGCTGCGTCACAGTGTCATTGAGCGCGACATTTGACCTCTAGTTTCTCCTCGTGCAGGAAAGAGGGTGAAGTGGTGAGTTGATACTGTAAAACGCTGTCGGTGCTGCGGTAGAGGTGAACACACACGTGTGAAGGACAGCTGGTCGGCTCACACTGACTGTTGTTGTGTGGCTGAGATAGTGGGGGGTGGGGGGGTCGTCTGAGGGACAAGGTCCACCTGCGTTCTCCTCTATTAAGGGAACAAGATGCACCTGGGCTTTCCCTTCTTGTCACTGCTGCTCACCTCCTCTTTGCCTGACGGGTTTCAGGACGTCTGTGAATTGGGAATGTGATTCTATGGGATCTGCACTCGATTAGATCCACTGCTGGTTTTAATGCTGAGCTCTTGTTGTTGGTTTGATGACCCTATGATGTCCCTAAGAAGACCTAAACCTTGAAAGACTTTGAATATTTCAGCCCCCTTGGTTGTGGAATCAGGTATGTCGGCTTGAATAGGGTATTTTTTTTACATTCTATGGCACTTTGATTTGTGTTCTGGACATTGTTTGTGTCCCCGTTCTGTTTGTTCATTCTTTATTTCAGGTATTTGATCATTTCAGTGTGCACAGGAAGGTGATGGCCAAAGGTGTTTACACTCATGGAGGGTCTGTTACACTTTTTGGAAAGTGTCTGATAACAGGCAGAAAAGAACCTTCTGCTGGTGCATTGAATTATGGGAAATGGGTCACGTATGGTGTCTGTCTGTCACTGCTGGGCCTGATGGCGTCGGTGCTGTTCAGGGGTGAGTCTGTGAGACCCCTGAGACAAGCGTCTGGGGTCTCACGTTACAAGTAAAGTGTGCCGTGTTCTGGACGTTGCACTGGCGTTGCTCCCGTGACAGACGTACACCTGAAGACCACCGTGTGGACGCTGTTCACGTCCACAGGGAACAGAACATACTGTCTTTGTTGAATATGTCTATTACTTATAAATTGAATGTGTCTCTTGTGAAATCAAGACGAGCAGCTAAGCAAAGGAACATTTCGTCGTCATGGTGAGCATGAGGCTTCGAGAAGCATTTGGTCGCTGACGACCCGAAGCTTCATGGTGCCTCGTTTGCTCTTCTGCTCCACCAAGGAACAAATGTAAAACAGGCAGAGTTGTTGGAACTTTAGGGCGTGAGGCTTTGGATTCAATGTTTGACGCTGACTTGAGCTTCTTCACACACACACACACACACACTGCATCAGGTGTCAGCACAGGGCTCTGATGTTTCCAGTGGGACTGTCTGCTCTGATGGAAAAGTGACAAACCTCTGTAGACTTGTTCCCGTTCACTCGGTCTCCTAGTAATAGGAAGGACATGTGTTGTAAATGTCCCCTCATTACTCTCCTCCCTGGTCCAGGTCCGGTGTGTGTGTGTGTGTGTGTGTGTGTTCAGGATGTAATGGTGGAACTGTTTCTTACCAGGCTGAAGTTCTGTTCATCTCACGAGTCAAGTTTCACCTTTAGTCAGGTGACTTCTGAAATGAAACACATCCAAACCTACATGTGCAGGTGGAAGTGGCTCCAAATATCAGATATCGTTCACACGAGAGCTTCTGCTTCTGCTTTTGCTCTCTTGTTTCAAACGAGCTGTTACAGCTGCAGTAAAGTGGGAAAAGACGACCTGGCTCAGGTACCAACCGTTCTCACTCGGTGTCTCTGTCTGATGTGACGGGGGGGTGTGGGGGGGTACGAGGTGGTAACTCCCACAGCGACCCCCAGATACGTGCTGGCACTGAACCACTTGATGGGTTTGGAGTTTGAGTATTCTCCCTTTGCTTTATCGACCCGTTTTTCATCGTGCTGCAGGAATTAAAATAAACTGTTCTGGCACTAAAGAGACGCCTCCAGCCCCCAGGGACGGTGGGCTCATTAGAAACCTGAGACTGATCGCACAGCACAAAAGCTGCGGAAGGGAAAAAGGGAAAAGGTGGAATGACCCAAACGGGCTCACTGTGAATCCTTCTGCAGAGAGGCTGGTCACCTGGGAGAAATGAAACAGACGTACGTCTATTTTTAAGACGGGCGTCCACCATCACCTGACTTGTTTGAATTAGTTTGAATGTTACTAGTTTGGACAAGTGGACTAGTTTCTTCCGGTACAGCACATGGTAACTTTACACATCCCTTTTTTCCTGTGGGTTGTTTAGGTCCTGCTGTCTCTTAGTTGTTATATTCTCACCGTCCTGTACAGCTGCAGCGGGACAGAAGAAGGAGACAGTTCTGTTACTGCTAATTTTATTTTATTTCTTGGAATTGAACAGACAGTGAAGAATCAACATTTGGTCCAAAGTTATCGAGGTATAAATGTGTTTTTATGAAAGAAGCTGTTATTTTTCGCTAGTTTCCTGTGGGACCAAATCATTGCTGAATTTGAACTCTTCAGCTCTTCAGACCGCGCTGACATGCAGGATGTTTCACGCTGGCTCCAGCCCACAGACATGACGGGGCGTTGTGTGGATCTTCTCAACTTCCCACAATGAGGAGCATTTACCTGTGATGTGTCAAAGCCTTTACTGTCCCGGCGTGTCGCTGTCACGTCTCCGTGTGTTGTATAAACTATAGGGACAGCTCGGTGAAAGATGCAGAGCATGTTTCTGACGCTTCTTGATAGTTGGAAGGTATTGCTCTGACAGGCTGCAGAGATGAAATATGGACCTTGACAGGTCTGACTGTGGTATGTGCCTGAGGAAAAGGCATCACCTGTCAGGGCCAAATGACTTGAGGCTGCCGTGTGTGTTGCCTCCCTATTTCTGGTTTGGATCTATGGAAGTGAACGGTCGGCCCTCACGTCAGGACCACGTCAGGATGCTCACAGCAGCGGTTATCCCTGTTCCGTACCCGTTCTACAGACACACCATCCTATTTTCGATATGTGTCATCACATCTGTGCGTTGTTCTGTGGATTGTTGGAGCCTAAAGCCCTTTTTGATTGGGATTAGGTTTACCAAGGTATGTGGGGTCAAGTAATAATTACCAGATATATTAGTCCTGTCTGGATGTGCCATGTCCGTAATCATCACACGGTGGAGAGAAATCCTAAAACGTATGGTCTATACTTGGAGGAACCTATTACTTCCTCTGATTCCCACAGGATTTACACCCCATACATCACATGCAGGCCACACCTGGAGCCCGGTAAAGAAGCTGAGGCTGCATCCGTCCCACTTCGTTCTCGAAGGGTGAGAGACGATTTCACGAGTTCGCTGTGTCCGATCCGAGGACCTGAGCTGTCGCCTGAGATACAGGTGTTCTTTGCAGGCGCAGACCTACGGCGGCCGGGAAGAGCAAGACACATTCACATTTTGGAAGATGTTTTTCATTTAGAAAACATTTTACATTTAGGGAACTTTCAGACCCACAAGTGTTTTGCCACAAAACGGGCAAAGGACTGCTTGCCTGCTGTCCACCTTGGGTGACCATGAACGACCTTCAACTCGACATCCCCCCTTCTACTCCCAGTCTGGTTGAAAGACTTCCGGTTGCAAAAGGTCCGTAAATGTAAAACGTCTTGTGTTGTGTAAATTTGTCTTGCACCTCCCGGCCACCGTCCTCTGCTCTCGGTGGGTCCATCTGCTCGTCTTTCATCCTTTCTCTTCCGTCCCGAAACACTTCAGATCCCGTTTGGTCGTAACACTCCTCCGGCATCAGTGGCGTCCTTGAATTCTTAAATCTTCTGCACAGCGACTGACATGGTTCCGAAATTCGGACAGATTCCCAAACGCTGCGTCGTCTTTTGGATGTTTACAGACTGAGAAGCACCTAATCTTGTTGCCATGACAACAGTGACAGGAACAAAGAAAACAAAAGCAGATTAATACATATGCACACAAAGAACTGATAAGTAATATTATTTAAGTCTTATTCCCTGAGGCTGTTGGGGGGGGGGTGCGCCACCTACTTTGTACTTTATGTACGAACCACTGGAGACAGTGAATGTTCACCCACGGACGAGTGAATCATGTGTCTTTAGTCACGTGGACGAACACGAACCCCACAATGCTGTGAGTTAACACTGGTGCAAAGAGAAGAGGGGCAGTTTGATCACAGATGACCTCCGACCCGTCCGCTCGCTTCGTGGAATTAAAGTAGTTCACGACCTCTGAACGCTGATGACCTGCTGTTAAAATGATAAGTGTGTTTCAGGTCGTCGTCGGACTCTTGGGAAGCCCATTACGTGTTCCTGTACAGTGTCATTAGTCCTTTGTTCCCTCCCTGCTCTTCGATGGGATCATAAAGATCATTGTCAGCTGACATCAAGAAGTCATCGTGTTCACATCAAACATGTCCTCACATCTGATGATCAAAGGTTCCCGGCTGAGTCAAGAATGTCTTTCAGATTAGGTCAGAAAGAACAGTAAACGGACGTCACGTTGTTTGAACATGTCTCAACCGCTTTAGTGCAACAAACCTGTGCTTTTGGATTTTCTTTCTCCTCTCTCCACCGGTCCACATCCACACCGGCATCCACTGCATCCTTCCTGTCCAGTCAGCAGCCGTGACGAGGATGATTGAGGTTTGTCTCAACCTTTTCAGTCAAATGAATCTCACAGAAATCATCTATTTTCACTGAGGGGAGAAACTGGTAATGAGGTGAACGGTAATAATGAGAGATACATGTCGGTATCTCTCATCAGTGTGTGCTGAGAGCCAACCGGTTCCTTTGTGTCCTCCAAGAAGAAATGTACTAGTGACTGTTACTGGAGCTAAAAGGATGATTCAGGAATGTCATCCAACAAATACTGACCATTTAGAGTCTCTGTTGCTTGTAACTGGGAGTAAGTAAACAGGTCTTTAATATTTTGACATAAATCTTTAAGGTGAACTGTGTAAAAATTGGCAGAAAACCAACATCTAGTCGGTCGCATTGGAACTGCAACACGCCCGCACAAAAAAGCAACTGGGTCGCCAGGTTTGTCTCCAACTGCATCAAGTCAGTCTGCGCTGTCCATGTCGAGTGATGAATCTTACAGGATAAGTTTAATTTCTTCTCATCAACACACACTAGTATTGAACATGACCTCTGCTATCCATCGTCACGGACCGTTTCAGACACGATGTGACGCCAGGACCTTTGTCTCCAAAGGTTGTGTTGTACCACCTGTTCCTGGTCAGTCTACTGCGGTTGGACTATCTTCATGTTTGATAAACTCCTCCGGCTGACGTGTTCCGTCTCGTCCAGACGGAATCGCCATGTTTCCTCCTCACTACCTGTAATTCAAATCCAGCGTCTTCTTGGAAATGTCTCAAATTCTTTTCCTTTTTTCTAGTGCCCTTCAACGCTTTTCATTTTCAACAATACTTTAGATTGCAGCTTGGCCCCCCTAATTTGAGGAGAAAGCTAATTCTAAATGCAATAAAAACAAGTTGGAGGTGGGGACTTGTATAACTTCTGCAGTAGTTTGTGCTGCAGCAACCTCCTACAGAGGTCAAATGTTCTTACAAAATCTTAACCAACCATCAAGCCCCCACCTCAAACATGCAACAGTGGAATTGAATTACCAATCACACGCAGTTTTTCATTTCCAGCACCATTGTCTGCCTCCCATATGTCTAAGCTGCGTCCGCTCTGGTTTATTATTCGTTAGGTCAGTTAATCGCTCCGCACCCCATTTTCATGACTCTGCCGATTTCCTGTGAACACACTGTAAGTCCATCCCACAGCCGACCAACGAGCCCATATACACATCGCCTCGGGCATTTCTGTCTCGCTGTGCAGTAAACATGTGACTGACGACTTGATGTGATTCATTGATTTTGGTCCCTCACGCGGACCTCGGCTAATCAATATCACCGCTAACTAACTAAGTGGAGGAAATAGCTGCAGCCAGCCTGCTAGTAGGAATTCACCTCACTGAGATAATTGGTCCTCACACAGTACAATGGCATTTTTCTTCACATCCCAGGTATCATGAGAGGAGAGTCCGGTGCAGCATGGACACATGGGATAAACAGCAGGAAGATTGTTAGAAGAGGCTGCGGGGCAGGAATGCAGCAGAGGTTTTTGAGGAATGGCTGAAGACTGGAAGCAGGTACACAAATCTTTTCTGACTTGGCTGCTGATCCCACTCTCCTGTGGTCTGAATTTTGCCTTCTTGATGACAAGTGTGCAAATGGCACGAGGTTCTTATTGCCATGTAATTACTGATAATGCTGGTTGCTTGGATACAGGGACACGGAGAGTGTCAAGGTAAGAAAGAATGGGTCAATTATACGGCTCCTCACAACTTTCTGTGAAGTTTTCTTGTGATAGTCCGTTGAATTAAATGTCATAAACCAATGACGTGAATAGATAAACCCCCCAAAGGTTATGTGATTAATCAGTGCTAATATTACATTGAACTGAGTCTCCAGCTGTCGTCTGTCATATTTCCGTGGTCAGTAGTTGTGTGTTGGAGCACGTATTCCGGGGGTCACCGACCTTTGTGAAACTGCGAGCTACTTCGAAGGGGCTGATGAATCCAAAGTGCGACCAGTGTGATACACACACTGGAAATGACACTCAAACAGTTTAATGTTGATTAGAATCATGAATGTCACTAACTGTGATTAACAAGGTTAACGAGGTAGGGAATTGTGACCTTGCGGGATACTGGTGACTTCTACCGTAAGACAGACTCACGTCCACGATGAGGTGTCCCCCTGGAGGATTGCCACGCCCCTTTTTGCAGCTGAGAAACATGATTCACACAAATAGAATAGTCTGGCTCAAGCTAATGTCAGCAGGACACCGGATTGTCAGGACGTTTTCACTTTTTGTTCGAGGTGCGTCTGCCTGACACTGAGGGTTGGTCCCGGGTCCCGGGTTGGTCCCGGGTCCCGGGTTGGTCCCGGGTCACGTTGGTGCTCTGAGTGCTGTTTCCATGACGAGACCTATCAGGGAAAGGAAAGGAATTTGAATTGTTCCATGGTGTTGGTGTATCTTTTACAGATATAATGTGGCACAATGTTGTCAAATGAGGCCGTCGTTCAAGGATTGGGGGACCTCAAACACTGAAAACATTCAGGAAGATGAAGACACAAAATGTAGGAGAAGTAAAAATGGTTTGATGCATGTTGAGCGCTTTGTCTGCAGCTTGAGTGTGTAAACGTCCTTTTCTGACTCTGTGTGTTCAGCAACATGTGCTCCAGTATTTAGTTTGAGACACTTTGCCCCTGATCAAAGCAGTAAATGAGACGACGTGTTGCCACGGAGGTTTTTCTGCTTCCCAGCAGTGCATATTTGATGTTTCCTACCAGAAGCCCTGATGGTTTCTGCTTTGTTCTGTAGGAGAACGGAGCCTCTGAGTTCTGTGCACATGAAGGCTGTCAGCGGCACGCTCTCTGCTCACGGAGCCTGGAGAATCATATCACAGCAGAGGCCTCGGTGACAGCAGAACAATGGCTGCGCCTGGAAATCCCGAGGAAGTGGCATCTGGAAGTGACTTTGACGTCAATAATCATAAGCTGGAGTCACATGATTGACTAGACGCTGTATGGTGTGTTCGAAATCGGCAACTGAGGAATGTTTTGCTTTGACGTATGAAGTGAAACTGTATTTAGTCCAATGTTTCAGCGACTGTTGGACGGGTTGCAGTGAAAGTTGAGACACACGTTGAAGGTTGAAGATGAGGTGATGACCAGGACAAGCCTGTGAAGAGATTCTCCTTCCTTTCACACATGAAGCATCCCGAGCATTTGTTTTTCTTTTTCAGCTTCAATGCGCCTCCGTCCCCATTCATCTGCTGCGTCGGTCGAGTTCCATCATTTGAAGGATGAATTCAAAGGTTTCTTAAACTGACCTTCAGGTTGTGGAAACGAAAGGCCTTTCGCCAACAGCGCGTTCTCCTACTCAGTCGACGAGGGGTTATATTGTCTGTATATACACAGTTTAAGCAGCTCTTGTGAATATTTCTGTTTCACTGGAAAACTTGTCGTACCCAGGGCCGCTGCTGGCCGATTGGAACATGTCAGAGCCTCGAACACCCCACTGTTCATTTGTGTTTTTCTCCAGTTGTCTCTTTTTTAAATTGTTATTTTTTATTTTGCGGTCACTTATTTGAGTAGGTGTCAGTGTGATTCATTGTTATATATGAACTCCCCCTCATCTGTAGCCTGGATTCATTTGTCGAGCTCTTTAATGCTTCAAATGAAGCAGAGCTTCTTCCACTGGTCCAGTATGACGTGTCTAACCCACTTTAAAGGTGCAGTTTGTCTGGATGTTAACAAGCTCGTAGCCCCAGTCCACACTGTACCTGTACACCGCACCGTGCAGGAAGTAGGACACATTTTAGTCACAGAAGCTTTACCGTGTCTGCCATTAAACTCAAACTCGTGTGTTTCTATGTGTTCTGACAATGACCTCAACGTTCTGCTGACGTGTTCCTTCCGTTTAGTTCCGAGACACTTAGCTTCTTGGTTCAACTACCTTAATTATCGAAATGATCAAAGTAGTTTGTAGATACAGTCTGTGCCATCCTGGTATTATTCAATCCAGGCATAGACCTTCTCCTCCTACACCTGCGTGTCTTTGTTGATGTCTCTCAAAGTTGCTGACGACAAACCGACGATGTCAGCACCCAACAATAAATTTCACTTATTTGCTCATTTGTGCTCACCCACTGAAAGGAGCCTGAGCAGCCCTGTAGTTACACTCACCTCCACATTGTGGACGTTGCTGTGAAGGGAACGGTTCATTACAACAGATGCATCACAGGGAAGATAAATATTTATTGTGCTCCGCTGGTCTGAGTCACTGCGAACACGAATCAAAGAGCAGCCGCTGTCTGTTCATGAACATGTGATTAGTAGAAAGATGATAACAAACAGGAAACATCCGTATTAAATCCACAAAGGGATTTAATATGGGGATGGGTAGCGACATCCATTGTTGCAGATTAAAGATGAAATCAGAGTAACTGCGTGTTTCCATGAACATCAAGCTGTTAGCAATGTGCTGCAGGGTCGTTTTCTTTATTCATTAAATGTTATACATTAGTAAAATATCAGATGCAATGATATGGATAGTTTTTAACAGTGTAAATGTGCAATGCGGAAAACTACGTTTGCTATATGTGATTATGATAATCACCGGTTTAATTTCATAGTTCTGCATGTGCATGTGCATGCAACGCCTCTCAAACATGCTTTTATGTTGCCTCACCACGGTCTTTTAATCTTTGTTTGGGCTGAGCTCCGGTTTGATTTAGAAAACAACAACATCAAATAGGTTCAGCCCTCCTATACACCGTCCCTGTAGATTATGTAATAGCGAGAAACACTTTTCCAGTGAATGTTTCCTGTAGACAGCGGGATTCCGTTGGTTAGAGCCAAAGTCAGCGAACGTGTACTTTATCATATATATATATATATATCATGACGAGTTTGGGCTGACCTAGTTAGTAAAGTGACCTTGGATTAGGACCCGGCCCCTCCACACTGACCTGGGGGTAAAGCCAATGTCCTGGATTATGGTAAACCACCGCTGTGCCAATGTCACACAGGATTACTCACAGCACACAACATAACAAACCTCTGGTAGATTCATCACACATTTGGAGTTCAAACTCAACAGCTGTATCAGACTGGCGCAGGAAATAAGCCCATCAATCCCGTTCAAGTTGTCCCCAATCATTTGCTAAATTGAATCATGTATTTTATCACTGACTCATCCAAACCTGAAGTCATCTGTGCTGGAGTGAGTGAGAGTTCCATATTTTTAGTTGATGCAGAGTCTCCACAGATGCGTGGATAATCTCCTCTGGACTTTACACCTTTTACATCCCATCCTAAAATCAGCCAGAAGATAGTAATAGTAATAATAATAACATGCAGAACAATCAATATGATTGATTGATTTTTACATTAAAAACACATTTTGCACACAGCTAAACAGTTGTGACTTAGTGACCGGTCCATTAAACAACACGTTCTTCAGATGGCTGCAAAGGGACGAAGGAAGGAAGAAAAACGTGCATCAGGTGGGTTCCATCCGAAACTAGTAACCTACACAAAATCCTAAAGAACTAGAGCTGAATCCCCTGATGTCAGCTGTCAGGGGAACAACGAACCCTGAGTGTGAAGTTCCAGAAATGTAACAACGCGTCTCGGCTCCGCAGACCCCCGCAGACCTCCACAGGCCTCCGCAGACCCCCGCAGACAGTAACGGCTGTGATTGGCCTGTTGGTGTCATGTGACCTTTGCAGCTCGGAGGTGATTTTTGACAGGTGAGCAGGAACGTGCTGGTCTCAGTCTCTCCTGCTGTTGTTTTGGGCTTTTGGCTGCTGTCACATCTCCAGACCTCAGCTGCACCTTTTACAAACCTGATGATTTGTTAGAAACACAGGTACACGGACGACACCGCTACAGGAGCTTTGTCTGTTAGTGTTTGGTTTGTTGAAACAATTGAAACATCTGTCGGATGAATAAAGGAGCGGGCGTCGTCTTGTAGATTGATGTGGTGAAAAGAAACCACATCAATGCTGTAAACTCGTCAAAGGTTGCAGGCGCGAGCAGACAGCAGACGGAAGGCACAGGAACATCTTCAGACACGTAGGACCTCAGTCACAATTTACACCCGAATTCTTTTTCTGCAAAATAAATCTCTGTTCTCGACACATACAGATATACATGGAGATAAAGTTGCAAAGGTGTGTAGCACCAGTAGGTCACAACGAAAAACATTGTCCTAATCTATTCAAACCTGCCTGTGCTACAACCTGTTACTGACAAACACGTAGAGAAACGCACCGGTTCTGTCTGGGACGTGACATTGACAAGTCTCACATGCACCTTATATGAATTTGAGTCTTTCATCGTGTCTGCTTCGGGAGCGCAAACCATGACCTCGTCCATATGTTTCCTGATGTTTGCCGCAGTGGATGGGAGTTTGACCGTGATCGGTTTGGGGGAACTGATCTTGTATTTCATCCCCTGTGGCACCGCTGGTTTGGGGTAAGTGACTTGACATTGTCAGATGGTGACGTGGGACGACTCCACTTTCAGACCAATTAACCTTATAAGCAGAGTCGGCCAAAGTCGTTGTGAGTTTCAAGAGTTCGAGGAGTGAATCACCTGGGAGACTCAGCGAAATGTCATCAGTGTCAGGGTGGGCTCTGAAATGACAACTGGAAGTGATGGACGAGTGGGGCCACACAGGCTGAGGGTTCATGGAACGGGATCTCATTCATGGCTCTGGGCAGGGTTTCATGTACAGTTTTAATCTGGCTTTCATCTGGAGGTCTCTTTGTAAGGTTTTACTCTTCATTTGTTTGAATACTTGTTGATGATCGTCGTTGAATGAACTTCTCAGATGAGGGGACACGGCTGCACGTGTGCATGAGAGGTGCCCTGCTACTACTGATGTCAGATATCAGAACTATTTGATCAACATTATGACTTCCATCATGTCCTGTGAGTCCCTGTAAGACCCCGACAATATGTGTCAAATAGGTGTTGACTCCAATGGGGTCGCAGGAGGTTATTTCTAAGATGGCTGCGTGTCACAGTGCAAAAGAGTCTGTACTCGACATCCAGGGACTTTATTTGACCTGGATGGATTCGGATTTTGAGAATTGATGACAGAGTGACGGACGTCCAACGGGGGCTGCGTCCCACAGACGTCTGCAAACTGGAAGTGACCTGTTTTAGTCAGTGTGATGTAGGACCTCACTCAGGCCCAGTGACGCGCACACGCACACAC
>JBBMJM010115285.1:0-15278 GCA_037832705.1 Centriscus cristatus
CACACACACACACACACACACACACACACACACACACACACACAGCTCAAGTGATGACATGTAGCTATAAACACACAGAGAGAGGAATGGGGCATCACAGAGAGGGAGGTAATGAAGTTTACAAAGATGAGCAGGATGGAAAGGAGATGGACTGCTTAGTGCGCGTGTGCGTGTGTGTGTGTGTGTGTTTTACTAGCATGAAATGAAAATCAAGAGATATGAACTTTGTCTCCTTCATTAACTCTCATCAGAGTGAAGCCAATGAATGTTTGTGATGAAGCTACTGCTGAGTGGACCAGTGAAGCTGAGTGGACGACTGAAGCTGAGTGGATGACTGAAGCTTATTGGACCAGTGAAGCTGAGTGAAGCTAAATGAAGCCGAGTGGACAAGTGAAATCGATTGAAGCTGCGTGGACGAATGAAGCTGGGTCACGCAGAAGCAGCAACCAGCGGGAACAGGAGCCTCCATCTGTAAAACAGAGCTAAGCTCAGCGGTGAGTTCTGAAGTGGGAACACACACACACACACACACACAGACACACACACACACACACACCTCCACATGCACATTTGAACATACTGTCCCCTGTAGCAGCTCCAATTCACGAATCACTATGGCAACTCTCACCTCATTTAGAATAAAATTTCACATGCGAACATCATGTGATCCAGTCCCCCCCCCCCTCTCTCCCCGGCCCTCCATCCATAACCCCCTCCTTGTAGCCGTCCATCCACCCCCCTCTCTCTTAGTCTCCATCACAGACTGGTGATTCCTGGCGTCTTTGCAGCAGAGATGTGCCGAGGCGTGGATCTACTCGTCCGCCATCTACAGTGAATCTATTCATGGCCGCGGCGGTGATAGCACCTGTGTGTTTAACCAGCATGAAACAAAAATATTAACTTTGTCGACACGATCAGTAAATGCCGTTCAGCGCTGGCAAACAATTACGAACCTCTTGGCCATCCACTCCGCACGGCTTCCTGTTCCCAAAGCACCCCCACAGTCACCTGACACAGGCGCTCACAGAGACGGTGTGTGTGTCTGCGTGCGTGTCAGAATCTGATTCTCTATCGTTCTATATCTACGATGCGTGTGCCCACATTGACCGCTCTGCTTCGCCCCGAGGATGATCATCGTTTGACCACACACACACACAGGTTGTGTGTGTGTGTGTGTGTGTGTGTGTGTGTGTGTGTGTGTGTGTGTGTGTGTGTGCTGGTTGTGAAACCAGCAGAGGAAATGAGCTGGAAAGGTATGAAGCCTAAAACATCCTCAGGGAGACATTGTAGGACATTTTTACAGAGAAGAAGAGGAGCAGATGATCACACTCATACAAACACACACACACACACACACACACACAGTGATGGCAGCGAGGTTGCACATGGTTAGCAGCCAAAAATGTCTCAGGAAGCTGCCATGCAGCCTGTGGCTGCTCATAGCGTGAGCTAACCACGCCCGCTGAGTGTTATGAGAGTAGCAAGTGAGCTGCTAACACTGGCTTTTGACCTGAGAAAAAGAAAACAGAGAGAGAGTCAGACATTTAATTTCACAGTTGTAAATGTGTTAGATGAGATGGTGTTGTGCATCATTAGAAGCTGAACACGTCCAGGATCCTCCGTCCACCCTCCATCATCTGTCTTCTACCCTCAGTTATTCACCCCCATCTCGTACCTTACAGCCCTCCTTCCATCCTCCATCCCTCCATCCTATCGGGTCACCTGGGCAGACAGGAGGCCTCCACCGCTCGCCGTCAGGTCTGTGGCGTACACGTGGGGGGGGGCAGCAGGTCAGCAGGCAGACAGCCAAACACTGACGATCAGCGCTGGCGATTGGATTAACACATGCATCTAATCACATTTCGGAAGCTGCAGAAATGAAACATGGCGTCTAGACGATGGTTCCATAGCAACGACAAGGAATGTCGTTACGCTTCTATCATCATTATTATCATACAGGTCAACATGTGTTTGTGAGATGACTCACAACGCTCCATGAGACACACTCTCCTCCGTTGCGGTAGATGTTCATGATCACCTGTGTTGTACCATATGACATGTGTCATATCCTGCTGATTTGGCATTTTCACAGTGGGAGTGATGCTGTGGATTCCATCTGCAGCAGGGAGGAGGGGATTGTGGGGGCTTTGCTTTTGAGGAATTATCCCCCCCTGCCCCCCCAATCTTACTCTCTCCCAGGAGCCACTGGTC
Source organism: Centriscus cristatus (assembly GCA_037832705.1). Taxonomy (NCBI): domain Eukaryota; kingdom Metazoa; phylum Chordata; class Actinopteri; order Syngnathiformes; family Centriscidae; genus Centriscus; species Centriscus cristatus. Next base: position 2,212 of record JBBMJM010115285.1, read on the forward strand.
TGGAATAATCACATAGCAGACTCATTGTGAAAGGATGGAGAGAAAATGAGAAGGCAAAAAAGATGGCTGCTGGTTGCCGGGGGCACTGAACGCTGCACAGCAGTTATCACATTATTTACACCCAACGTTCAGCGATGTGAAGCTCACTCATTCACTGAATGGCTTGACTCCAGCGAGCGCCTGGAGGACCCCCAGAGAGATAGAGACAGAGAGAGAGAGACAGAGACAGAGATACAGAGACAGAGAGAGAGAGAGAGAGTCCCACACGAGCCAACCTGAGTATTTCACATGTGTCGTTCCAGGGCAGCGGATCAGAGCACAGAACACAGATCCATGTTTGGGTTAAATGAAGTGAAGTGCAGGTTGATCAGTGACATTCAGATGGAATCAGGCTTCAGGTGTTTCAGGAACAATTGACACTGACACCCGGTGGCTTCCTGCTAACACTGCATAGATTTTCTACATGCACATGTGGCATTACACTTGTGGGTTTTTTTTTTTAATGACATCTGTGTCTGTTTAGCACTTTTACCTGGTGTATGACTTGTGCTATAGAAATAAATTTGCCTGCCTAAATGCAAGCGCCCAATGTTCAAAATACACATGAGCGCTCCTTGGTTTTGCATCATCGATAAAAAACTGGGAGATGATTTTGATTCACACGTCGTTGTGATGAGATATTGATCTTTGACGTTGACATGGCAGAGAGAAATGTAGAGTTCATCCATTGGTTGAAGTTTTAATGTGTGGCTGTCAGGGCGAGCTGCTATTTTTTTTTCGGTTCCAACAACAAAAGCACTTGAAGAGACCACACGAGTAGTTAGGAATTCACCAGTTCCAAGTATCATCTTCCCGATAGCACCAAAAGGCAGCATAACTCTGCAGGGGCGGGGCTCTGTGTGAGTGGGTGGGGCTTCACATCACAGCGATCATTGTACACGAGAAGGGGGCTGTGTCCGAAATCGCTCCCTACTCACTGTACAGTGGAGACTCTATTTTGAAGAGGCGTCCTTATTGAGCATCCATGTCCCGTATGTCGTGGTATATGGGGGAGTGTTTGGGAGGAACAGCGGCGCCACCTGAGGCAGGTGAAGTGAACGTGACTTCATGAGAACAGACTCTTTAATGAAATTGAACCTGCTGATACACGTTGGAATGGAATAATCTGATATATCGGAAATTCAAAAGTCTGATTGGTTAACAGGACGTAATCGTTATTTTGTGTCACTCAGAGACAAATCTGCCGAGTAGATTCAGGTGGAAAAAGCGAAGGCGAGTCAGGAGCTCGTCCAGGACGGCGGGAGGAAGCAACACACACAGCCTGATAAGACAAACACCACGCGCAACAATAAAACATGTCACCTAAACTGAATCCTAGGTTCAACGTGACGCCGTGTTTGTCACCTGACGTAGTTCTGCTTGTCGTCCTGTCCGTTCTCACATCCGGCTCCCAAACACACACCTTCCTGTTCCAGCAAGCGCCGGCAGTAGAAGACGTCGGCGCGCACGTCTGCCGCCTGAAAACAGGATATTGATCCGTCAGTGAACATCTGGACCGGCGTGACCCAGGATGCTCATGAACCTCCTGGAGGAGAAATAGTTCATAAACGTCACACGTTAGTGATGGCACAGGAACGTGAGTGAAGGTTTGAGACCTCGGCCTCTTCGATCAGCTCTGGCGGCAAGTTCAGACGAGCGTAAAGGAAAATTCCTCCAGTCGCCGGCTGGCAGCTCATCCCTGTGAGACGGTTCAAGGTCTCAGACGCCTGCTGAGCGTTGAGTGTCAGAGTCTTGTGCAATGCGCTGAGCTCCTGCAGATGAAAGTCAACCATCCGCCGGCCAATGAAACACTGAGAACATTCAACGAGAAGCTGCTCGTCATCAACTCCGAAGAAGAAGATGAATCAGAAAACAGACGTGACCTTTACGTCTTAAACCTGATAAAAACGCGTGTTGTGCAGGTTACCTGTGAGTACAAGTCATAGGACGGATCTCCAGGTGTGGGGGGGTTCACCATGACTTCCATTGCCAGCTGGGGTATAACCGAGGGGCTCAGATACATGTTTCTGACATACACTTTCACAGCAGGATCCATGTTGATTATTTCCATATATCCTCCTCTCAGGCCGCACCTTCTCACACACAGGAGACAGAGATCACTGCAAAAATGCAGAATTTTACCCAGAATATTTGTCTCATTTCTAAACAAAATGTCAAAAACTCTCTTTAGACTTATATAAGACACATCATCTGAAAAAAAACCTTTTCAGGTGATGTGTCTTCTTTAAAGAATAAAGACATTTTATGAGTAGAATTGATGGGAAATAAGACAAATATTCTGTGATATTCTGATTTTGAGATTCTGCAGTGCATTAAAATATAAGGCTGAAACTACTTCTGACATGAGAGAGTCACGTAAAGAAGCTGTTTTTCTCTTTAAGGTAAAAAAAAAAAATCAAACAAGTTTAGAGTGTTTCGAGTCAACGGCACAGAGGGGAATATGTGATAAAAGTAATAAACATGAATCAGTAACAAGAGAACTGTAAAACAAAGGACATGTGACTCCTCAGACTCACTCTCCCGTCAGGGCGCTGGACGCCGAGTGGAACGAAACCAGCTCCACCTGACACTTGTGGGACGTCTCCGCCAGCACCTTCTTGTACGATACGAAGTGTGTATCCTGTCCATGCACGCTGTCCTGGTGCACCTGCGAGGAGATGAAGGGTTCGGGTCAGGGTCAGCCAACCACTCCTAAACAGCATTTTTGTCAGTGTACCTCACCTCGTCCACCAGCAGCACCAGACGCTCTCTGGCAGCGAATCCGATCACTCGCTCAATGCTCGTCCTGTCCTGCACGTGACCTGCAGCTCACACACGTCATTAACCAGGACAGGCAGTGCACTTGATGTTGCTGCTACATGCCGTTCACCTGTGGGGTTTCCCGGATTGCAGATGTAGAGGGCTCTGGGACGGCAGCGCCCCCTGGCGGTCTCAAGAGCCCGCTGCAGCTCCTCTAAGTCCACGCTCCATCCCTGCTCCTCTACCAGCTGGTAGGGCACCACCGTCACCATCGCCTCATCCAACAACATGTGCAGTGTGTGTGGGCTGGGCACTGGGGTCAACACGCCTGTCCGAGTTGCCCCGACCCCACTCGCCATCAGGTGAAGCACAGCCTCATGAAATTATTGTTATTAATTTCAATTACATTGTTCTATATAATTGTAAAATGAAATTTCCTCCAATACTAAGTTGTGAGCCTGAGTGAGTTGTTGCCATGACAACACAACGATAGCATGATATATAAATATAGATATGTAATATGTTGCGTACCGACAGTGCCCACTCGTGACCATGAAATATGATGATGTCATCAGGGTGCGAGGTCACGCCACTGTCTCGCCTGGAGATGTACTCAGCGATGCGCTGCTGGACGAGTGGAAGGCCGCAGGGCTCCGAGTACGAACCTGTTGGTGACGGACACCACAGATGAGTCAGCTTATGAGACCATGAAGGACTCACACCAACGTAAAAGATCTCAGCCAATCAGATGGAGTGAGATTCATCACCATGGTAACCGACAAAAAGGAGTAGACGCTTTAAGTTTTGTGAAACAGCTGATTCAATGTGTGTCATGGTAAAACTGCTCGATTTCCTCCTTTCCCCCCCAGTGCGATGAACGAGTGAAAAATTCTCACCCACGCTCCCCCCGGTGCACGCCTGCAGGAGCGTCTGCGCCCGCACCCTTACATCCTGAGGAAGACTTTCATCTCGCAGCAGCTCTGGGTACAAACACGCCGCCAGTACCTGAGGAGGAGCACGGGGGGCACGGAGAGGGGGAGGGAACGTGTGAGCATGTCAGACAAAACACAGGTGAGTGGATGAGCACAGACAAATGCACTTCTGTCTCTTGCCCCTGGTGGTTGTCACCAGATAATGCTCTCAGACCTTCAAACCAATAATCCTGGGTGTGTCTTGTTAATGTTAATGTTTAATGTCTTCCAGGATTCTCTTTGGGTCCGTCCTCACTTCTCTTTGGTTTTAGGCGGTATTCAAGTCATTTTCCCCTTTGTAAAGTAAAGTAAAGTAACCTGGCGAATAAACGTGATGGGTGCTATCCCTGCTCCATGTGGGTCCCCTGAACGGGCATCGATCACCTTCTTGAAGGGTTTCTGGGCTCCCTGAGGAGAGAAAATAGACCCAGCGTCAATGTAAATTCCTCTTTCTGCAAGATTCTGCAGAATCTACACAAACTGCAGACATGAGAGTAACGATTTTAAAGGTAGAACCAAACTGTTTGAATCCATAAACACTGACATTGGAATTTGATACACAAATACGAATAATTTCCAGTATATATGAACAGTAGGAACTGATAAGTTACAGCACAACAAAGTTCTGTCCATCAGCCTTCATCAAGTAATCATTTACATCATAAAAACAATTTTATTCTGTGGGAGTCGAACAGTGCCGAGACACGAACTTCACATTTCTCTCTGATAAATTAAAAACAACAATAACGTATGGTGTTTACGTCAGATCAGATGTGAAGGTTTGCCCCTGCAGACGCAGCTGAGGGAATGGTTGTTCCGGTCCATTGGACCGATACGGTCCAGATGTTCACCTGTCTCACCTGGGCGAGCAGCTGGGTGACGTGCTCCGCGTGTGCCTGCAGGCTGTTGGAGACCCTGATGTTCCGGACGGTGGGGTTTACGTCCAGGAGAGAGCTCATTTCGGACCACGGCGGCTCGTGGTCGTGGAAGAGTCCACGGTTTGTTGTAGTTTTCCAAAAACTCTTTAATAACGCTCAACTATACACAGCAGCAGCCTCTCCAACACTCCTCAACCCACACACACACACTGCTCCTGCTCCCCCTCCCCTCTCTCTCTCTCTCTCTCGCTACACCCGCCCACATTCACACGCACATCCAATCAAAACACAACAACACATAAACTGTCATTTAGGGGACGTTACAGTACTGTGTATTTTACTGGAAACTTTAACTGTTTCGATGAGTTTACTGGATAGAACAAGAATCCCTCCGCGGTGTAAACCATTAACACCGACGGTATCGCTCCTGATACATTCATCCTGGTAAAGTTTGCTGTACCGTAATTATTATTATTCTTTGATCAAGTTATTCATTAGTAATACGCTAAATATTATTGCTTAAGCTGTATTGCTAAAGTCTTATTCATTGCATTTAAGTATCAAGACCAAATATATGGCAACAGAACAATATGTCCTCAGCTATACAGTAACGTCATGTGTAGAGCACGTGAGGATGGAGGAGTGCAGAAAAAAGTGCAAGCATTATGCACTATGTCGGACGACCTTCATGCTTGGACACAGTAGATAACTTGTAGCGAGGAACCGGAATCATAGTGAATAACAACTCCTTAGTGGTGCCAGATGCTCATTAGAAAGAGAATAAGTATGTGTGTGAACATAAACATCTTCAAGTCTCAGCCTCCACACTGAGGAGTCAGATAGAGACGGGCCAATCAGCAGAGGCTCCATCCTGCAAAGATGACCATCATCATGGAGGACAGCCAGTGAGGAGAAGACATCTGCACAATTCACATTTTGTATTATGAATGCACTGGGTCAGGAAAGCCTCGTCAGTCAGACTTGGTGAACCGACACACTTGTTGTTGGTCAGGGAATAGAAGATCAGACCCAGAGCTCTGTACGCTTTATTTTGACTGATTTAACCCAGAGCACCTTCTCCTTTCGCTTCAGTAAAGAACACGCAGGATCCACTCGTACATAGTGACAAGGATATTGGGAGATCGGTTTAAGTCTTATTCATTGCATTACAGAAGTATCGAGAACAAATATATGAGAAGAGAACAATGGGTATTCAGCTTCAAGTCGTCTGTGGTTGTTGCGTCAGGGATCTTCACTGTTTGTCAGTTTTCACCGGTCTGTATTTCTACTGTTCTAACATCAGCCCAAAGCCGATGATGAAAGGCACTGAGGCGAGACAGCGCCTCCTCCAGGACGTGTGGAGGAACGAGGACACTGATCCTACAAGAGAAAACACAAAGTCGAGTGATTGGTGGAGTGAAAGACGACAGGTGAGCGGCTGCGGACGCCTACCTGAGGTGTCCATCTGGTCCTCCATTCTGACATCCTGCTCCAACTAGCACACCTTCCTCCTCCAGTAACCTCTGGCAGTACCACACATCCACCCCCACCTGGAAGATCTCAGACAACGACACAGACATGAAGGTGAACACCTTGCAACTTTGGACATTAATGTTCTGAAAGTTTCAGCTGATGAGTCTTTATCCCTGAGGACTTCTCCTCTCCAGAGTCTCCTGTAAGTGAAGACCAGTCTTTGGTCTTCAACAGCAGCTGATTTGATCCTTCTATCCATCGTGAGCACAACCTGCAGCAAAACCACATCCTGTGAAGCTGTTGGTGGAGATTGGTCCCACCTCGGCGGCCTCCAGAGCCTCAGGTGGGAGGTGCAGACGGGGGTAAAGGTAGATTCCCCCCATCGCTGGCTGACAGCTCATCCCTGGTAGAGCACTGAGGAACGCCTGAGCCCGCTGAGCATTCTGGGAGAGAGCAGCCCGACGGAGCAGGATCTCCTGTCAGGGAAACACAGGCGTTTGGGTCAGGCTGTGGAGACACGTTGTGTGAGCACAGGAGCTTTGGTAGAACGTGTCACCTGTGTGTATGTATCATAGGAGGCGTCTCCAGGGTTCGGTGGGTTGACCATGAGATCCAGGGCGAACTGTCCTGTGACTGGAGCACAGATGTCGGTGCACAGCAGCGTGTTAACGAACAGCAGCACCTGTGGGTCCATGTTGACGGCCTCCATGTATCCTGCTCTCAGGCCGCACCTGGAACAGGTACGACTCAGCTGAGGGTCGTCTCCCCCCAAAAAATGTTTATTGATGAGCAGACCACATTCTCTGACGTTTTCCGCTTGTCTCTTCTGCACGACACACGTCACTGTGATAGTTAGCATGAAATGAAGACGACAAACTTGTTGGAACAACAAGAATAACCAAGAAATTCATAGAAAATGAAAGCTAACAGATTCATGGGAGTTTTAAGTGAAAATTTAAATGGATTTATTGCTACAGGTGATTCACATGTGCCAAGTCAGCATAATTTGGCAACAAGCAAATGGGGCAAGTATTCGGCACATGGGGAACACGTGCCCCGCATTAAAAGACAAACCACTAAGCACTTCGGCTGCTACTGCGTAAGCTTAAGTGTGTTTTTTATACATTTTATATGTATTATTTGATATGGTTTATGCTGGTGGTATGATTTTATTTCCCCATGTTTATCCTAGCTCACTGTTAGCGTCACTCAGAGCTCCTGACTCAGGCTTCAGCATGGGTGGAACTCACTCTCCTATTTCGGCGTTGGACGCAGAGTGGAAGGACACCAGCTCCACTGTCCCTGACACGTCCGGGCCCATCTCAAACAGGACTTTCTTATAGGAGATGAACTCTGCATCCTGTCTGTGCACGCTGTCCTGGTACACCTGTCGACGACAATCACCCATTGATTGGTACGACTGATGCCTGGCGATCAAGTGTGTGTCATCACCTCATCGACCAGCAGCAGGAGTTTCTCTGCTGCTGCCAACTGAATCACTTCCTCCATTGACTTCCTGTCCTGCACGTGACCTGCAATGACAAAGCAGCGTGCAATCGAAACTAAACCAGTTGGAGCTGGCGGAGAAGCTGCTGCACACCTGTGGGGTTTCCTGGGTTGCAGACGTAGATAGCTCTGGGACGGCAGCGTCCCCTAGCAGTCTGGAGCGCTCGGTGCAGCTCCTCCACCTCCACAGCCCAGCCTCTGTCCTCCATCAACTGGTAGGACACTGACGTTACCCCCGCCACATCCAGCAGCATGGGAAGAGTGTGTGGGATGGGTGTGGGGGTCAACACACCTGCTTGTGTCTCCCCGTCCCCACTCGCTAACAGTTTCAGAACCACCTCAATAACAGGCGCAAAGACAAAACCTCAATCACTCACAATTCCGTGTTCACAGGTAGAAATCCATGTATTTACACTCCAAAACACAAAGCGGCAGCAAATACCCACACAGTTGGGATGTCAGCCCTTAAAGGGTAAATGTGGTTTTATGTGTAGTCCTGTAGTCAGGCACGCTAGATAACTGTTTTGTGTTTAAAGTGTTACATATTAAGTCAATCTTTAACACCGCTGGTTTGACGCTGCGCAATAAATAACTTGTTCTTTTCGTACCATCAAGGCCATCTGAGAACCAGTGGAGACAAAGATGTGTTTGGGGTGTGATGGCACTCCTGCGTCTCGTCTGCTGATAAACTCAGCGATGCTTCGTCTGATGTGAGGCAGGCCCGAAGAGTCCGAGTAGGAACCTATGAGTCACTTATTAGAAATAGTATGTTTTCCACATTAATTTGTTCAAATAAGAACCAGTCAAAAGTTCTCACCCACACTTTCTCCATCACAGATCTCCAGCAGCTTCTGAGCCCGTGAACGAACATCCGCAGGAAGACTTTCATCCTTCAGCAGCAGTGGATGCAGACATGCTGCCAGCACCTGAGACACAGCAAATAACACAGCTGTACATCACAGTTTCACAGTGAACACACACACCGCACCGACCTGTCGAACAAATGAGACAGGTTTCATCCCTGCTGTGTGAGGATCCCCGGAGCTGACGTCTATGAAAGGTTTCTGCGCCCCCTGCAGGAGAACAGGGATAATGGAAATATGAATTGACTTTTTTACATTTAAATCATCATAATCTTGTGGCGTTATTACACACTGACATTGCCCTGGAAATGTTGTTGAATAATGTGAAAAAACATTTTATTAGTCAGCCATCAGTTGTATGACATCACATTCACTAAACCCACATCAGGCACCCAGTCTGAAAAACATCACAAGCACTGTTGCCAACTTGCTGCTGACGCTGAGGAGTTGACAACACTGATCACAAGCTGCCATTAATACCAGACCGGACGTGTGTGTTCAAACATGCCCTTCTCATAATAAAGCGGCCAGTTGCCTGGAACGTTTTGCTTCAATATTTTCATCTCAGGCTGTATTTACCACCACTGTTCTTCCAAAGAAAAGTACAAATGCCCTCATACACCGCCAACTCGCAACCAATGTCAAAGCTACATTTTTTCTAACACCCTGTTAGCTAGCAGCTATTGTCCTGTCCTTCTGGGGAACCAGTCTGGGAGCGGTTCTTTTTAACTTCACCCGACCAAACATTAATGTATTGAGCAGATATATCAAGTATATGACAAACACATATTTAAGGCCATAAAGGACTACAACGCGTTTCTCTGTTGTTGGACACCGTGGCTTGTTGATTCTCCAAACTTAGCAGCATTAGCTAGTTAGTTAAAATTGTGCACAGCAACATACAGTAATGTACATTCTCTACTTTTGTCTGTTCCCGGCAACTTACTTTGGACCATTTAGTTCCGTTCTTAATTTGGATAATAAGGTAAATAAACTTAAGTGATGTGTTAGCTAACATAACAACGTCCGCGCTAACGGTAGCATAACGGGGCCATTTAGAATAACCCGAACCGTGTGAATATACTGTAGTATACTAGGCGTACTAGTCAGTGACGGGGGTCTCCGGTTTCACAGATAATGAGCACGGAGAAGCGGGAGATAAGTTTGCATCATCTGCTACAAGTGCTAGTAGCTGCCGCTGCCATCATTCAGAATACAAGTGAGTCCTCCTAGCGGGAGAGGTGAGCACTTTGCGTTTTATGCTAAAATATCATTTTATTGTGCATCAAAAACTGTCCGTAAAAGAGAATTTAACCTGTGAAAGTAAGTTGAAGAGGCTTTGGTTATTTAATAGGAGGTTGAAAAGGACTGAGCAATGTGAGCATCAACTGACGGAACTTACTGCTGCTGCGCCTGGAAGTCAGGATGGTTATTACAGCTCCTCGCTGTCTGAATTGTGCGTTTTGCAGTTTTTACCATAGAAACAGACACTTGCAGTCACGGAACTTCCAGTTTCTCTTTGTGGTGACTGATGGTGGCCAAATGGCTTATGGATAAACTGCAAAGCGCATTTCTGTATTCACTTGACTCACTGACTCTTGTTTTCAGTAGTAATACTGTCATTGTGTTACAATTCCATCCACACATCCCAGGGGCAACCTGGAATCTCCAAACCATAATACAGATGAACTTAGATCAGTTACTGTCACTTACCGACATGACCTCTAGTGTGTCGAGTGGTGACACTTGATGTGAGACTCCAGTCCCTCTCACTTTGGGATTCACCTGCTGCAGCGATTTCACCAGCTTTTTCTTTGCTTCAATTTCCAACCTATTTGAAGGTAGGGACATGCTGTTATTTGAGAAGCACAGCCACTGAGGAGGTCTCAGTGAGTGTGTAGCAGATAATCAATGTCTGGAAACAGACTGGTTTGATGAGTAACACTTTAGACTCGTTTTCAGATGCACAGAAACTTGGTCTCTGAGGTGGACTATGTACTTTACACCTTCTCAGGAGATACTGATGGTCTTAAAAATGTAAATTAGCAAGTCAATTTTCAGAAATTATGAGTGGCAAATAGGCTAAACAAAACAACATCACGATGTAGGGGGGAAGGATTGTGTTCATATCATGGGTTTTGGTTAACAACATTCAGTTGAGTGTACATTGTTGTGCTTTATTCACTCCAGAAATACAATCATATATATATTAATCTATCATTCACAGCTTCAAACATCTTAATTTTCAAGGACATGTCCTTTAGTCACACAGAATGTGAGATGATGGGGCAGGCAGGTGTGTTGAGACAGAGGCAGGTGGTTACCTGTTCCCCCTAGCCTGCTTGCATCATCATCTCCACACCTGGCAGAGACGCTCCCGCTTCTCAGAGGAAGAACAAGGTCCAGAGAGTGAAACATCCCTACACCTGGTGAAGATGCAGAGCAGAGGAGGACTGTAAGGAAAAGGCAGAGAAGCTCCAGCAGCTGACCATCGCTTCCCTGTACAGACAAGATACGATTGTCAGGGCACACAGAGTTAAATGTCTTCAGAAAGTTAAAGGAAAAAAAAGACATTATTAAATATGTCTCAAATGCACCAGTTTCTTACAGGAAAACTATTTAGGAGTTGAATCAGTTTGATACGCGTTTCACTATTCTGAGCGTTTACCTCCTGCGTATGCAATTTATCCGGTAAACCTCAGGTTTTCCATCTTTTATTATTGTTGTTGTTGTTGTTGTTGTTGTTGTTGTTGTTGTCGTCGTCGTCATCAAGTGGGATTATTTGGACCAGTTGTATTTTGAACCAGCACGGCCACAAACACGTCTTAGTAATACAGTTCAACTCGCAGCCGTCGTATTGACAAATTCCTCCGAGTACAACCGCGCTCATTTGGTCTGTTTACACCGAATGCCCACGTTTTTCACGGCAGTCAATCTAATCCGAATGAATAAAACGTTTCCCGGAGCTCACCTTCGGTCCTCCCAAGTCCCTCCCGCCGCTATCCGCTTCACCAACGTATCCTCATTAGCATTAGCATTAGCCTCCAAACAAGAGCTACTTTACCACACGGTGCCCAGTTCGTTTCCGTTCAATTCACGGAGCTTGTAGTTGTTCTTGTAAACGAACACATCTGCCATTCGTTAACGAATTCTGCTTTGGTTCATTGAAAAATGCTCCTTGTACGAACAAGTCCTTAAACAGACACACCGTCACCCTCTTCAAATGACGGTCTGCCATATTTTGAAAGGGTTTTTTCTAAAGTCTGAACCAAATCATCAAGAAAAGCTGATGTAGGCAAAAAAATCATGCTGTAAAAAAGGCTACAAAAGCCACAGACATATCAGGACTGTCTTTCATGACGTTTCCTGTCAAACGCATGGCTGCGCGCTCTGCGCCATGACGCATCATTTTTATTTCCATGGCAACGTAACTGCATCAAAGTGAAGCCCTTTTTTTCTGCACCTCACATCCCTGTTTTACTGCCAGTAGTTGGCTGTGCAGTCGGTTAGAGTCAATAATATTGGTCAGTTTTAAAAGTTATATATTGAAAAAAAAATTGTGTTAAAGTTAAATATTGTTCAGTTGTTTGAATGTGTTCAAACATGACACACTGTAGCCCAGAGGACTTACAGAACAGTTACATCAGTATCTCATCAACAACAGTACAAGAGACTTCAGTGCAGAGCAGGAAGAGAAATGCCAGTCCTGAAGCCCACATGGAGATGCCCCGGAAGAGGCGAAGAAAATCCCCGGTCTCAGAAGAGCTCATTGTCTCCTCTAACCCCCTATCCACCAGAAGTGAGTCCTCCTGCTTCACCGTCCCCACACCTGGCGATACAGTGCAGAGCAAGAAGAAGAAGGCCAGTCCTGGACCCCAGAACAAACAGGCCAAGAAAAAACGGAGAAACTCCAGTGTCACCTCATCTGATGAATGGATGACAGTACCCTCTCACCCCTCACGCATAGTCATCTCCACATCTGCCATGGAGGCACCTGTGACGGAGGAGGAGAACAAGAAAAAGAACAAGAAGAAGAAGGAAAAGGTCCAGAGAGTGAGGCCCAGGACGAGGCAAAGCATCGAATTATCGCTCCCCTGCATCAGCAAACGTGAGCTGATTCAATTCACTGTCCACTGGTCTCTTTGAGATGGTTTGGCGCAGTGGACACCACTCGCATTCCATCAGAGTGGATACCAACTAATGTGAGTGTGTGTGTGCGTGTGTGCGTGCGTGTGTGTGCAGGTCGATTTGAAGACAAATATTTACAGCTGGATCTGATTGGAGAAGGTGGTTTTGGATCTGTGTATGCTGGCTACCGCAAACAAGATTTTGTACCAGTGGGTATCACACAGACACACACACACACACATATATATATACACACACACAGCCATGATGTCTTTCTTTGTGTGTTTTACTTGTGTTTGTCTTTCAGGTGGCCATCAAATACGTCCCTTTTAACCCTGGAGAAGATGATGAATTGGTGAGGAGCAGCACACGCACATGCACACACACACACACACACACACACACACACACACACACACACACACACACACACACACACACACACACAC
>JBBMJM010115312.1:0-15273 GCA_037832705.1 Centriscus cristatus
ACAGGATAGATGGTAACAGCTGGATGGATGGATCTCTCTCACCTCTGATGTGTGTGTGTGTGTGTGTGTGTGTGTGTGTGTGTGTGTGTGTGTGTGTGTGTGTGTGTGTGTGTGAGAGCTGAATGTGGGTTGGCATTGTCAAACAGACCCGTGCCTCACAGGTGGTCTGGTGTGGGCTAGGGCTGTAAAGTGTGAGTTTTATGAATTGTGACATTATAAATTCCATGGCAATAAACACTGTATCCATGTTGGACAATGACACCAGTCTCTGCCAGAATACAATTTGTATTGGAGTCAGTCCTGCAAACGACTGTTGAGAAGATAAAATGGTGTGTGATGTGTTAATGACGTGTGGTTCACTTGTCGATCGTGTGAGCGAAACGCACGCTGATCCAAGTGCATTGTGATGAGGCTGCTTGGCAGGTGTGTCATGTCAGCTCAGTGTTTCACCTTGTTACGACTCACATATGTTTCGTCTTTTTAATTGTACTGACTTTGCGAGTTTTAGGATACAACGGACACGACAAATCACAACCTGTCGTTGCTTTCAGTAGTGTTGTGAGACAAAGAGAGAAGTTGTGTTGGCGAGTTGTGCTCATGCGTATTAATGTAACTTGTTTCAGTCATCACAGTTTTTTCCCGACAGCAGACTGACACGGTTCGACACTATCGTTCAACAGTCTAGATTGAGCTGGACAATGATGGACCCGTCGAAAATGGTGTGTGGAAGAAATTTCAAAATAAAGGTACGTCACCTGACAGGCGGTTGATGGTTGGACTTTCCTTTGATTTGATCGGATCGGCGCAATGGGCCCCACATAGCTGGAGAGAGCTTGAATCTCCGATCCTCAGCTGGTCTCCTTGGCTGCTTCAGCATTAATACAGAAAAAGAAGTGAAAGAGCAATGCATTTGTTTCACTGATACAACTGGCGATACCTGAGCACAGGCGATGGAGACACACTAGAATACAAACAATGAGTCACCGTGGGAGACAAATTAGGATCTATCTTATCTCATTCAAACTGGAGAGGACAAATTGCACACTGGAGGTGTGAAAACAGGCTGTGTGTGATTTTTGCTCTGCTTGCTCTTTCACACCTCTCATCTCTAATTGCCCCAGCTGTTCTATTTAGCTACACAGACATTTGGAGACACGTGTCGGATTAGCATTCAGCGCAAATGAAAGAAAAGATTTTTTAAAAAAGGAAGTGAATGTTAGTGTCCTCGGGACCTTTTCTGGAGCCATGCTGAGGGACTTCTCATGCACAGGGACACTGCGGAGGCCAGCAGGGGTGAAAAGCCTGACATAAGCCACGCTGAATGTAGTGCATCAAATCTCCTCCATGCAGCAGTGGAGACAGCACCCCGGTCTGCATGCAGGGTCCAGAGAGGAAGCATGCTGAAACGAACCACTGGCCTTAGGACACAATTAATTTGCGGTGACAGTTTCCTCAGCCACAAGACTGCACAAGAGAGGTCAATGTTAATATGGCGCTGTTCTTCTTTTTACATGCATAAAAAATGGGTAGGAGAGGCGTTAAGCAGCAGCAGCAGCAGCTGGCAGTCAGTCGTAATTACACACCTAAGCTTGTGCATTATTTATACCACCTTTTAAAATCCATTTAAAGTCATTTAGTCTCCTCGAGAAACTGTCATTATCGATTGACTTTACTGTAATTGCTGCTCTAAGCCCTCAAAGATTTTCTGCCAAGTGATTAAAGACGTGGGCAGAGCGGCGTGAGTGCACGGCTAACATATGCTGTAAAAGCCGCAAGCACAAGTAGTATTTCACCTGGTGGTCAGCAGTCAACTCTGGCCTGTGTTCAGCATCTGATCAGAGGCGATGACGGTTTTTACAACTCCGGCTTACGCCGCTCTGGTGTAGCTCAGCAGCCGACGAGACACCAATCAAGCTGGGGTTTACTTTCCAGGTAGCCGCTAATAAATTGGATTTGTATCAATCACTGCATGGAAAAAGAAAGTGGTTGACTTGAGACAAAATTGAGGTGCAGTTTGGAAGATTTAATCTTTGCGAGAAGCCAACTTTGACCCTCTAAAATACAATTTTGTGTTATAAAAAAAAGGGCTTGTCTGCAAGCATCAGTGTCCAGGTTGTAACATCATGATACAGCGTCACATCTACTGAAATTGAACTGCTGAAACTACATATACATCATATACATACCTCACTGTTTAAAGATTCCAGGTGCATGAACATGTGCCGCATTAAATTGAAAGGTATAACATACAGTCCGACGCCAACCTTTAATCATCGCCATCATTAAGGATTCTTAAGACTGCTACCAATTAGAGGACTACATTGGATAAAATCTAGGCTAATAGCTTTAACTTATTGACTCCTTTCTTCACTTTCTTTTCGAAGATTTATGTCATGGTCCTCACTGGCGTACATTCATATTTCACACTGGATTAATCCTTTGATGCGCAGCGTAGGTCATAACTGACCCACATTCATTTCCCAGGTTATTTCGTGCTGGCATAGTTTTTCTTTGTTCTCTGTTTTGAAATCAGCTCATTTTATGATTGGTTATTCCAAGTACCCTCTTGTTTTTTGATTTACACAGATAATACATTTTATTTTTTCTCCTCACATTTTATGATGCACCGTTGCAGTTTTTTGGTCCATAAGATATCTTTGACACATCTGATGAAGTGTCCCTGGGCATAGGTTCAGAAATGATGGCTGATATACCGGTAGCAGCCACCTGAACACGGCCCAGGCCAGGACAGTGAGGGTAGGGGGTCTGTATACCAGGCTCCCATGGTACCAGCAGATGGCTGAGATACTGACCAAGTATGGCAAGTCAATCTGCTACTATTATCCAAGGTGGGCCAACTTCCTCTAAACAGCAGGTCTGCATCTTTCACCATGTGCTCTCAGTCCACAACCTCTATATATCAGAAAAATATGAGGAGATCTTAATCCTCATCTGTTTCAATCTTAATCACTCACCTAAGCTTCATACACCATCAACATACTTCATTTGCAAATTATATTCAAATAAATTAAATATCAATGCATTTAATTTAATATGTAATTGTTGTAACATGACATTGCAGAATAGTCCTTCAGTCAGTCAGTCAGTCAGTCCAGACCTGATTAGAGTTGGATTTTGATGAATTTGGGACCCTCAACGTAGTGTCTGCAGATGATTCACACATAAACATAACTTCATATCATCCACAGCACATTTGCCACAGTCAGGAGTCGGGACCTGGAATGAGCACCAGTCACATTTCATTGTTAAATCTTCCATGGCACAGTTACTATTAGAAACAAAACAAATGATGCTAAGTCAGAAAATAGAAAGGTCAGATTATTTTCTGCCTCACTGCTTCACCTGATTGATTTTCAAGTTGCCTCTACGCTTCCATGTTCCCTCATGTGTACGATCCATATCATTTGCCACGTCACAGCGACACTGGTGGCTGCTGATCACCCGTATTGAAGGTCATCTGTAGGTAAAATGTAGCAAAGAAAACACACAAAGCAGAGATAAGCGTGTCGGGAGAAAAGTGCACAAAAACATTGATTCATTCATCCATTCACTTCTGTGTATCCTGTGCAGGGATTGAGCGGAGCTGGAGCCACTCCCGGCTGACACTGGGCGAGAGGCCACCTGTCTATCACTGGGCTGACACGGACACAAAACAGTCACAATTCTTTTACGATGTTCAACCTGATTTTTTTTTTAGAGGACCGCACCACACAGACAGTAGAGAAAAGCCCAGAAAACACAAATGTATAAATTGTTCCGTCTGTGCATATTGATTAATGCTATTCTTCGTGCCTTCTAATTGTACCCTTGGGATGAAGAACGTGATTGGAACTGAATTAAATTGAACACTGCTACTTCCTCTTTCCTTTTCTTTCCACTTCCCTCTATATATACTTACACACCTTCACAGCTCCTGCCCTAAGGAGCTAAAAAGTAGTAAAGAAATCCAGACAGTTTAGGTAACATGATACATGAGAATGATTATGTTTCTGGCTCTGAAATGATGCCCTGCTGTCTGCCAAACTAGCTGCAGGTGACTGATGTGGTTTCACTTGGCACTGGTGGATGCAGAAATACAAGCTTTTGGCTCGACCTTTTATCTCCCAGTAGCTCTATGTTGAGGACCACAGCGCAACAGCACTTTTTATTGCCGTTTTACACTTTTACCCAGAACGTTTGCAGATTTTGTTGTTGCAGCTTCCAGTCTTTCTGCACTTGCTTGGGGTTAACATGACGTCCACTGGTTGTTGTGCATTACCCAGTGCACTGGTAAACAGATACTGAGGGAGGACAGCAGAAACAGGTTGAGATATTCTTGTGAAATCTAATGAAATTATATTTGCAAATATAGATTATATAGTCTTAACTGAGTTATAACAATTGCATCCTCATAACTCTTTCTGGGGTTGACAATTTCAAGAATGCCCTGTTAAGTAATAGGATGTCTGTGTTAGATGTCCTTCATAACCTTGTGACATACACTATGTCTTCACACCGAATGTTAAAGAGAAACTGAAAGGAGGCATCTTTGTAACGAGGTGATGTTCATCATGTCAAAAAGATGACATCTGGTCAGTGAACGGTAAGTGAGTGTCTGAAGGATGGTGACAATAATGGCACAACTCCTTTTATCCTGTCTCCCTAGTGGATGTCGATAAACGCTAATTAACCAAAGACATTGTCTGAACTTGTCTTTGCTCATCGGGCTTGTGTGTTGAAGCTGCCAGCAGAAACACAGCAATATGCCATTCATTCTTCATTATTACTGACTTTCCGCAGAAGCTGGCGTCCATCTGAGCATTTACGGTCTTGTTTAGAGCCAAATTATACGCTATGAGCTCGAAACAGTCACAAGGATGCCAAGAATAATAAACAGAATTTGTGAATGAACATTTTCAGACGGTGAATGAGAAGTGCAGAACAATACTGTGGCATGTGTAATAAATCCTTTAGTACAAGCTGCTCAGCTGCATTTATACCATAATAAATTGGTTATGCTTTTCCTTTGCTTGCTTTTTCAATTATTGCCAAAATCAGTGTCTGTCACTAGAGTCTCCTGCTCCTGGTGCTAGAAAGCAAATCAAATTGTCATAACAGGGAATAATTTACCACTGGAGTCAGAAATTAAATGGCGCACACACACTATTTCTTGATATGAAAAGACAAATACAGTACATGTATCCATCACAGTAGGTACCATTATTGATTTAGACAAACAACAGGGGCACCATTTTTCATTTATCATGGTGTGACAGCATCACAAGTGAACTGACAGCCACTTATTTCCACTTCTTTTCCACTTCTTTTTCTTTAAAGAGCTCCGCCAGTCATGTGACTCCACCGATTTGTCAGTGTGATTCGCCCACAGATCTGCTTGTAATGCAAATTACAAAGTCTAGTCGCATACCAGCACAAGCTGCCAGACACATCTGTGGGACCGGAGAGTAGCTCTAACCTCGTCCTGAAGGATGTTGGAATGCAAAAGGGAACCAAACAGCAAAGTAAGAAGAACAACAAAGACATGAGTGAGGCAATTTAATGCGGTAACGTGATTGCGTTGCTGAGACCAGTAACCTCGCCTCTCGACACCTTATGCACTTTTCAGTTTCATATCACTGCTCTTAACGCCATGGAAAGAACACACTACTGCGTTTCATCATGTGTTAGACTCTCTATGTTTATTAATAAGCAGTTCTCTTGAAGCAAATGTAATTTATATCATGAAGAAGGCTCTTTGTGTTTTGGTTGTGTGTGCTAATTATTAGTAAGGCGATGCGCTTTGTCATCTTTACAAGTACCACTGGCTCATGCCGACAAAGTTGTATGGCATTATTTAGCTTTACTTTACATCTTTTACACCTACATTTCAAAAAAGGAAGAAACAAAGTGGGCTATGCCTGGAGTCACTGTACTTCTCTTTGGCTGAGTTCTTAATTAGGTGCTGCGACGGTGCTGGCTAATTATTCATGGAAGTGAACTGGTCCTAACTCAGTCTGGGAGGGGAAAATGATTTATAGGAGCCCTAAAAAAAAAACCCTGCGGGATGGATGATAAAGTTAAGTAACGACACAAGGCTGCTGGACATTTTGACCACAGTAATATTCAGATAACAGAAGGAGAGAACAAGCACTGAGTTGGATTAAATATGCTACTGCCTTAACAAACCATAGGAATCAGTCTGTCCGGATGGGATGGTGCTGATGACAGAGACATAGCACAAAGGAGAGCGAGGTAAAACGAAGAGGGTAGCGAGAGAATATTTGAAAAATATGCAGGACTACAAGAGCAATGGAGATAAAGGTCAAAAAAGAGGAGAACTGGAGAAGGTGTACACCTGTGTGTGAGAGATGTTTTGAGTGGACAAAATAGAGTAGTAGGGATGCGGGAGAGATAAAACAGGCAGGCAACACAGAACGAGATGAAAGCCAGAGAGGACTTTGAGCTTTTTGTTCTCCCTCTGATGGTACTCTGGCACTGAAGCTGCTTGGGTGCCTCTGGATCCTTCAGCTGAGCCAAAATGTGACTGGGCTCCACACACCCTGTCTGCTGCTGGAGAGAGAACGAGTTAGTGAGTCAGTGTGGAGCAGTTCCTTAAAATGTGCCACACATCCTCCTGGCTGCTTCATATCCAGACTCACACATTTAATCCTTCCCTGCAGATCTGAGTAGATATTTTACATCTCAATAATTGCAAAATGTTATAGATGGAGCTGTGCCAAAGAAAGTTTAGCTCATGTGAGAACAAAATAAACTGGTTTAATGCACAATTATCTAACAGGGATCTTAAAGACGCACTTGATGGCTGAGTTAACAGATCACAAGCAAAAGTGAGTCATGCACTCACATCCACATTCTGCTGACATCCACTAGCATACAGATGCAACCTCCAGTCAAAGTCTAACACTTGCTGTCTTTATTGACAATACAACTCAATAAATAACTCTGACACAATAGTCAGAGTATAAGGCTGTGGCCACACAGAGGTTAGGTCCGTTGTATCTGCAGATGCTTTTCATCACATGAATGTTTCACATATTTTCCCGAAACGATGACATCAGCGATGACGGATCATTGTTGTGTTGGTGCTCTTTTCACCCATTTCGTGGAGGATGTTGCCCTGGGTGGATACGCTGCCAGTCTATTACCTATGGATGCTTTTGAGTTCATTAGTCAGCATTTCATTTTCTCTTTCTTTTGTATGAAGAAGAAACCATCGTTCAGCTCGTCGTGAGTCCTCTTTAAGTTCTATTTTGTTTTTTATTTGATCAGTATCCATCGGCCCTCTCCTTCAGTTTGTTTATCACCCCTTCCCCCCTGCGAGCCAGGTTGTAACATAAGTGGGGGCTCGTCCGGGATTACAACATTAAACCACACATGAACGCATCGGTCCGCAGTGGCGACAACTGGACATTTGATGAGGAAAACAAGCAATATGGATGGTTTGAATGCTTCTTTTAACTGGTTTGGTGATAAGAATTGGGACAAGTGGAATGATGCATTTATGCTTTCATGTGTTATCCAAGCCCTAACTTGCGTCAGGTGGCTCTCCTAATGTCATTTCCCTGTGCCGTTTTTCTGCCATTTCTGTTTCTTTGGTAAATGACCATGGCATAAGCAGTTTAATCAATATGTAGGGAAATGCCTCACATCGTGTGGTTCTTCGCCCCCACAGCATGCCTAAAAAAAAATAAAAAATATGTGCACACATTCATTAACCCTTACCTGTAGTATGATAGTGGTTTTACAGGGAATGTGATACTTTCACATGGCTAATTGACTTAATGTTAAACCTAAAGTAACTATTAACAACGGAAATGTCAATGCATTCTCTGAACCAGTCCGGTCCACGGGTTCACATTTCCAGAACTGTCAGTTAGCAATCCAACATCTAAATAAACAATTTGTGGTGTAAGTAAAGCACTACACATAAACAATACAGGGCTAATGTAACTAGGTTTATTAGATGTTAGTTAAAGTGTAGTTTTATTACATTTGATGTCATTCAGTTGAACCAAGGGAGAGGTGCCAAGACATTTGTTAGAGAACAGAATTGAAGAGAATATAAACACGTACCGATCGTAATCAAAAGAGATAGACCTCTTCAGTCTAACCAGTACATCCAAAGCGTGCAGGTGCAAAGGATTGCTGAAGAATTTCAGCAACATAAAAGGGCCATTTTAACAGGGAAAAATGTCCGAATGTGAGTGTGTCACAGCTGCTGAATGTGGGTGGGTCGCATTCTACCTTGTCAAGTAAAATGAATTTACGGGAACGTCTTGTACATTCCTGGGTAGCAGGGGAACAAACTCAAGCTGTTTCCTGACAATGTTTGGTCATTGGTAAAAAAAAAATAAAAAAAAAATAAAAAAAAAGCAAAGTCCACTGTAAGTGACTCGATTCCAAAGTCACCGACACTTAGAACATAAGTCCGCAGAACGTACATGGAACAGACAGCCTACTAAATCAAAGCTACACTTTATTAAAAGTGTAATCAGGCACACTATGGTGGGACTGCGGGTCTGGTTTGACCCCATCAAGTCTTAATGAGGTCCGCTGAGTCCTTAACCTGCACATTTAAATAACATACATCAATATTAATGGGTTAGTAATGACTCAGAGCAACTACGTATACGGAGGACAGGACAGCGTACTGGGCAGTGACGGGAAACATTGATACGGACAGTGATGCTTGATAGCGTTTGTGTGAGTTTGTGTTGCAGATGTGAATTGAATTCGCTTCAGTCTACTTTTTTTGATCAACGTCCTATCAGTTAGCATGAACACCCTCCTCAGAAGTTTGAAATGTAAACGTATAATTTAAGAGAGCAAACGCTGCCTTTAGATAGAAGAACACTTTTCAAAGTACATGGGCTCTCCCTGTGGCTCATTGAGGTTTGCTGGAGAAACTCTGTAAAGTCCATAATGCACTGAAAAGCTCACAAATGCTCATCTCACATGACAAAATACAGCATCAATGTTACTTTTCCTGAAGCTTCAGTTTTCAGTGGGATCCACTAAGCTCTAATCGCAGATTGTGTAATAGGCAGGGCATTGATTGAGGGGAGCGGGGGGTCGTGATCTGTCTTCTGGACAAACCAACTAACAACTCAGCGCTGGGTCAAGTTGAACTTATGGTAATGAGACAAGATAGTAAGTTCTTTGGGACAGGGGCCACAATATATACACAGCGTGGGAAAATACATATTGAACGCCTCAACATTTTTCTCAGTAAATATGTTCACATCAACCCCATTAGAAATATGTCACCAGATGTCGATAACAGTCCTAGTAATCCACTCATACGAAGGAATCACAAAACATCTGCACATAAATTACCTGTCGGTTATGTGTAACAAAGTTAAATAACACAAAAAACACACTTGAAATGGATGTAATACTTGGGGAAGTAGGAGAACCTTGTTTTGGTAATGAAGCTTCAAGACTCCTCCTTCATGAATCAACTAATCACAGGTGTGATTTTGGCCCATTGGTCCACACAACCTGTCTTCAAATATTGAAGATTCCAAGTTATTCTTCTTTCCATTCCACAACATAGTGTAAATATTGTACATTTACCAAAAAAAAGTGTCATATAACCCTATTTTATGTTAAATGGGGGCATGCTTTGCCCAGGATGTAGAGTTCAGGGGAAAAAGAGGGCAGCGGCAACAAGATAATACAACTGATTTAAAACTCACACACTGCAAGGTCTAAGCTCAATAATAAGTTGAAACACATCACCACTTGGATGCCCCGGGTAAAGCTGGAGAGTAGAGAGGTTAGAGAGGGTGAGTAAGTGAGCAATAAACCGTGGTCAGATGTCTGATTTCCACTTGGCCCTTTTGTGCTGCTGCAGCACAGAGAAAGGAAATTCTCATACACGCACACTCGTACACACAAACACAGGCTTCACATAAATTAGGTTATTTGTTCTAGTTACAAATCAGATTATGTATAATTCAATTAACATTGGAAATAAGGTTCTCATCAAATCAATTTAGTTGCACATTCTCATATATTAATTGCCAATTGACAACCGATAGATCACGGCTATTTATTTACAATAGCATCTCACAATGTAATTAGGCAGTCCCTGGGGCAACTGATGAAATGAGGCTGTGTGAGCAGGTGAACACATATTATATCTACTCTAGTTCACTTGTGGAATCATGGAGGATTCCAGGTTGATGAGTTACTGCGGCTTCAGCCCCCGTAGGAAGAACAACTATCTCTTCATGGGCACACAATGATGCATCATTAAGAATTTCTGCAGCTGCATCACAGCAAAGGTCGTTGGAGACAAGGAGGGGAATAGTCAGGCTTTTGCGCAGCCTTTCAGCTAATCCAATTAAACAGAAACCCTTTGGATTAAGCTATTGTTCATGTATGTTGGTGTGGGTTAAGATTTTTAATATGGTTATACAGTGCTAGTTCTACAGAGGACCCTGGGAGTCTAGTGAAGCTTCTGCAAAGCTTATTAAAGGTCCAGGGCTGTCTTTTTATTGTGCTAGAGGTCCCGAGTGTAGATTTTAATCATAGGGGAAATTCTGTTTTAAAGAGGGGTATAAACTATATGGTAAACATGTCTTCAATTGCTCCAGTTACTGTCATCATTCTCTCAGGCCATATGCAGGATGAGTTTGGATCTGTTTCAGATTGGGCCTTTTTGTGAAATATCAAACTAATAAATGCAGTACATAGTACAATATATTATCTTATCTATATGTTATCAAACCGAGTTATTTTCTGTCTTTTTTGAAGGTCCACAGCCTGATTCTCAGCACTTTGTAAATGTGCACAGGATGTGTTGACTGGGTTTGTGGCAAAATTGCACAGGGCAGCTGTATCTTAACAATGTGTAAATGTGTCAGTATATACTGTATACACAGTGAAAAGATTCTCTCTCTCTCTCTCTCTCTCTCTCTCTTGGGGTTGCATGTTTCTGTGTATGTCTTCACAACACTTAGGTGAGGAAGCCCAAGCCCGTAGGGTTCACAGGGGGGTGAAGCTCTCACTCTCGAGGCAGCATATAAATCCCAAGAGTTGGTCCTAAGAAGGGCTAAATCCTTTTATATGAGAGACCTCCTTTCATGTTGTGAGTGGTAGATGCATGTGCGAGCACCTACTGTAAGCTGATGTTTATTTACAGGCTGCAAGTTCACGGTATTACATCTTAAAGCATTTGAAAGCAGCACATTGCTTTGTCCATTGAAGATCTTAATTCAACTTTTTTTTAATTTAAAACAAAGTTAATTTTAATTAACAGGGGTGTTCTCCAGCAATCCAATCAAATAATCTGTAACCATTGTTCTGAATTGTCGTCCATCTGATGATAAGCCTTCTATTTAGAAATGTCTTTCATACGCCGTACCGTTTTCATCCAACCTCCGCCTTGTTCTGAATTGTTGCTGATAGGAAATGACTGCAATGACTTTGCAGAAGCAACGAGTCAATATGCAAAACATATGTGATATAGCTGTTGTTAAACAGATGAAATACAGACAGAGCAAAGCTGTCGGGGAGCGTTCAAGAACACGTCTGAGAATGTTAGCATGCTAGAAGTCCAGTTGCCTACAATTTAACCCAGCAAGATACCATGACCTGGATGACTGAGAACCTTCACAGGCATGTTAGCATGCTAGTGTTAGCATCAACGTTGAGCCTGCTGCTGCTAAACACGTCTGACCGACAGCTGAACCACAAACTGAGTAAAACATCATTTCCTATTCTGGTCATGAACCTGTGAATCGCAATACTGATCATCATTACATTTTAATGAGTGTTAATGACAACTGATAACTGTCTAAAAAAAATGATTATTTCAGTTTCTCCAACATGTTTTCCAATAGAATCATAGCATTATGAAACTGTCTTAAAAACATTAACCAAAAAACTTAGCATATCACGATTCATGATGGAGCAGCTAGCTCAAAATTAGCGTTAGGTGCTGAAAAGAACTCAATTAAAAGACCTATGGTGAGAAATAACAAACATTTATCAAGTGACTCATTTCCACTTTCAGGTTGTGTGAATAACCTTTTAGAGTCTCTCCCAAGTGATCACATGATGAATCACACTCTGACACAGAAACTTAAGGTGCATTTGTAAATGCACCAACTGAAACTTAATATTCCATGTTATAGAGGTAATATGTAATATACTGTAGAAAACAATGCAAGACAAACAAACAGAGCACAAAATGTGTGCAGATATTTGTTGGAGAGTACCACGCAAACAACTGCAGATGTGAAATGTGAGCCAGGACAACTTGACCTATCGAGGACTCTGCTGCACACTATGTTTAGTAGAAGGTACGTACCTGAACCAGCTACATGAAAAGTGAAAACAGTAATCTTAACCAGCCAGCAGACATTATGTTTTCGGATTAATATGACATGTAAAATAAAATCCTTTTCTCATCCTACCTCCTTCAATTTGTCTGGGTCCAAAACAGTTCTATGATTTGTGAACTAGTGGCAGAACGTTAAAATGCATTACTATACTGCAGACTGGGAGTCAGTGCAACTTCAGAACTGAGCTAATGTGACATTTTCATTCTGGTCAGAACTCGAGTTTGCAACGTTCTGAACAAGCTGCAGCTGTTTAATGCTCTTTGGAGTCCACTCGAGTGGTCAATTCTGCTGCAGATAAAAGCGTGACTTGATGACAGAGACATTGTGAATGCATTCACGTGCAGCAATACACTAATTTATCAAAGTAATGACTACTTAAACTAGAAGGTCCAGGAAAAGGCACCATATTCCAGATGGGACGATAATGTGAAAGTGTTAGAGACACTTCCATGACTGTTGGGCTGAGGTCTAGCATTTACAAATAAATACATAAAAATGGTTAAACAAACATTTGGTTCAACCAAATGAAATGAAGGGACGGTCCAGACCAACCAGTCTGCCAGATACATCAGAAAACCAAGAAAGTAGTGGCATGGAGCTGGTGTCTTTAGAGGTTGTCACTCAGCGTTTTTCTTCAGGAAAAAGGTCCCTCGTGTTGGATTTGTTCTTCTATTAAAAGTGACTGCAGTCGTCCCACTGCAAACGACCACTGCTGACCCACATTTACAGCAGTCGACTGGTGTTGAGCTCAGTTTTGTTCAGCTGAGCAATGTTGCCAGCCCTCCGTTCCATGAAATATTTGATGGAGACGTTCAACAGATGCTTTGTTTAACTTAACATTTGATATCAGCAATAACACAAAACGATGGGTCTGGATACAGAATAAACAGTATTCAGTTGCATGCACAGTGCAACAGATTGTGTGTTCAATTTGCACATGTTTTGTGGATGATCCACTAAGAATAACTGCAGCAGCCAGGGAAATTAAATCTAATACAATTGAATAAGAGCTTTAAGTGCCGGATGTCAACAACCTACTGTTGAATTACAACAGAGAAATATGGTCACAAACGACATGCTCATTTAACAAATGCAGGCAAACAGTTGATCACTCCGATGACTTCTAGAATGAACCTGCAACCCCATGAAAGCCATGTTTTATTTCACTTAGGTCAGTGCAACTCTCGTGTGTTGACCTTATGTGCTCATCCTGGTTAATGGGCCATTCAGGACCTGGGAGAGTGATCCTGAGAACCTGATCATGGACCCGGTAGCTACTTTATTTACACAAGCAGAAATAACCCAATCTCTGCGCAGTCCATCAGTGTGCCTGTTTCATCTACACGACAACAACCACATCTGTATGCAGTGTGTAAATGCTCCTAACAGGAATTATCTACAGGCACCAATACTGCCATCAGGTTTGATAAATCACACTGTTTGTGCAAAATTGACATATTTGTGTTTCCTCCTCCCTGCATTTTGCCCTCTGGGGTAAAATGTCCTGTATTGTATATTCGTTAAGGCACAGTTGAAAGATGCAAACTTTCAGTGTGCCATGTTTGTACACCAGCTTTCTGGGGTTTTTTTTGTGGGTGATGTCATGTTTGCTCACAGTTTCATGCAAACATTTACTACTCAGCCCTCTGTGAATTCCACTCTGACCAGGCCAGAAGATAATAGTCTTGGACTAACTTTCAGCTTCTAGCAACAATTGACATCTGGGACTTACAGACAATGCAGCAGTCTCTGTGATCTCTGTTATCAGACATTAAATAACTAATGGACATCAGCAGTGAGACAAGCACACCTTTTTAATTGACAATTGCTTCTGTATTTTCATATTTCACTCAGTACTGCACCAATTATAATCCCTTTGATTAATTCATGTCCAGGATGACAAAAACAAAAATAGAGCAATTATCCTTTAAGAAATATATTGAAATGTAGGCGGCAGAGAGGGACAAATGTTGGTTTGCTGCCAGCTGGGTGTAAGATAAGAGGACAGAAGCAGGCTTTGAATTTGCCATAAAAGCCTCCATACATCTGTGCCTCCATGTGGGATTTTCACGCTGCTGTGACCAGATGTTAATGGCCACAGTGAGACCTAAACTAAACAACCAAAGCCCATCTCTTAAAACAGCTTCCTAGTGAACAGAAGAATAAAGTGTGTGTGATTTCCATCTAAACAGAAGCAGCACAGATCTACAGCTCAGGCCAAAAAAAAAAAAGGTAAAGCTTCACTTCTCATCTCTTAATGGAGAAACAGCAATGGACTGACTGGAGTCTTATCATCATTACTTCCTCCTGATGACCTCCAAAGGACTCAGCTGGCTGCATTCCATCTGCAGAGGCTATTCAAGATGTTTTGGGGGTTTTGTTGTTTGTTTTTCACACATTCTCACACTGGTGCACAGGTTACGGGGTGGTCGACTGAAACAACTTGAGGAGGTATTTAACTTTACCGCCCTGGATGTAGTCTGTGCACCATTGATATTCATTTTGCCATGTGAGTCTTTTGTACACGACGTGTCAAGGGAGTGATTGGCAGCTAAATGACAGTGATCAATACACCGTATAAGTTACAAAGTGAAGGTTCCGTCATATGAGTAGTGTTGTTTTCGCTCTGAGCAGAACAATATTCACATGGCAGGGATTTTTTTATTTTTTTTCCCCCCACTATTTTATTTTTTTTGTAGTCGCAGTGACTTGCTCTTTATTGGAAGCTCATGGAAATATAAGCTGTCAAACTGTCAAAAGGAAGTCTGCTTTCAGTAAGATATTTCAAAACCAACTGACTGCAATACTGCTGCAAGAGAGAAAGAGAGAGAGAGAGAGAGAGAGAGAGAGAGAGAGAGAGAGAGAGAGAGAGAGAAAGAGAGAGAGAGAGAGAGAGAGA
>JBBMJM010115321.1:0-15267 GCA_037832705.1 Centriscus cristatus
ACACACACACACACACACACACACACACACACACACACACACACACACACACACACACACACACACACACAGAGGATACCAACCGGCATTGGTGGGCCGGTGTTGTGAAAGAATCGGCAGCATACCTGCAAGGCATCCAGCACTAGAAAACAAATTCAAGCATACACACCCATTTGAGCATCAGGCACACGCAGACATTGACAGAGTATCAACCCCCCCACAGCATCTGTGTAATTTAGACGATACACCCGTGCAGCACTACGGCTCTTTGGCTGGATGTGATGCCATTTGGTGTCACCTAACAGGCATATCAAAGTCCCACACACATCCGTGGTGCAACAGTGTCGGAGGGGAGTGTGAATCTGGCAGGAAGGCAGAAAAGCGGACGAGCTGTTTCTTTAGGGCAAAGCGCCTGCTGTTAAATCCCTCTACCGCATGCATACATGCTGACACCCTGACCCCTGGACCAGTTCTGGCACTATTGATGAATGAGGGGGTAGTAGGGTATGAGTCACATCAGAGGGAGATCAGTGCGTGTGCATATGTGTGAGTGCATTTGTGTTTGTTTATGTGTAGGAGGAGGCAGATGAGTGGATGTGTACGAGCAGCTCACTGGAAATCTGTCTGTTTCTCAGGTCTGTCACACCCAACGAGAACCAGAAATCATGTCCGGTCTGCCTGCAAGTGTGTACATGAAGGAATTTCGTGGTAGTTTGTGAGATCTCAAGTTCCTGGAAGCCAGAGAATTATTCTTATGCCTGATGAGATTTACTGGAATGCTTTGTCATACACAATTGTTTTTCTACAGACATGTTCCAAAGATGGCAATGCAGTAAGAGGCAGAATGTACCAGGAAGAAGGGTATTCCCCATGTGGGTTTACAGATCATCATGATCTCTGCGACACACGGTTGTTTATCTGTCCCACAAACTGGCAGTCGGGCTATATCAGAGGGTAACTGGAAGTCAGAAATCGAAGCGAGGCTTAAACTCTGGAAAGAGTCATCTCAGGAGCCATGTCAATACCCGCTGACTTGAAGTACGTGAAGAATGATGGCACAGAGCAAGTAATGACCAGCGACTAGCTTGTGTTACATCAGGCAGAGCCATTGATCTCCATTCAGCGCAACACCTCACTGACCTTCCTCATTAAGCACCAGAACCACACTGACCATATCTCAATCATCCTTACATGCAAGGATCACTCGTCTGCCAGAATGTTCACCTCAATTGCTATTTTTTTTTTCTGACTGGGTCAGTGTGTTCTACATTTAGATGAAACACAAATTGCATTTACGCACAAATATTTTACATGTATTTTTTCTCTCCACTGTTCCGAGTGGGAGTATGGTTCAGTATCGGTCTCCGTCACACCCCGGTGTGGGACTCAGCCAGTGGGGGAAACAGGCCCTTCTGTTTGCATGACAGGCAGCTGGTGCCCTCGGACCCGCTGGCACTGCACAATCTTTTGTACTGTGTCCGTCTGTGGCTGTCTTACCAAAACCTAGCAGCTGTTTTTACGAACACCAATTTCCTCTCCCACCTACACACCTTGGCAGTAAGATTAAGCCCAGTTTGGAGCAAGCATCTGGCACCTAATACCCTTTCCCCCCCTTTTGCCCTAGTCAGCACACTACCGCAGCCGAAGAACCATTTGTCTTCAAAGAGTCCTAAAACAACCCGTGCGGTAAACTTACTCAAAGGCATCACAGAAAATAAAAGAACAATAAAACAGCCCTCCTTTCAGCCTTCAAACAGGGCATATATTCCAGTTGGCCAGAGGGTTACAGCATTACAAGTCAGCATTTTTTTTTTTTTTTTCCCCCCAAGTAATATCTCAGCTTGTGAATCACTTCCAACTCCACTTCCAGTGAATCAGGTGATGCTAATGGTGTGGAACAATGCATTCAACTTTCTTCTACTATTGACTTCTGTGTTAAATTGAAATAAGGACTGCATGAGTGGGTGGAATGGGAATGCAGGGATGTATAGACCTTCTCTGCATTGCAGCTATGCCCAGTATGTACTTAAATACTAACCATATACTAACCATATTTCTAATTGACAGTAGGCGCAGGTGCACGAAGAACGCAGCATGACAAAAACCTTTGTCTTACTTTAACACTGTTTACATGCTTCAGAACGACACTTTTTACAAGTACAATTATTTGTGTTTTGATTCCTAGAATAGTACACAAACTCTTTACAAGAACAATGCATTATGTTGGAAGCGCTGTGCTTTCCAGTTTTCAGTTTCCAGGTTTCCTGGTACTGTGCCTGTATTTTATTATTATTTTTTTTTTGCATTAATTCTTGCACATATAGTCAGGTTCCACAGATGATGAAATATGTGTTTTATAACAAATGTCCAGCAAAACATCACTTCTGCTAGTTTGAACACAGAAGTGGGGCACATGCCCTAGCAACTGCACACTCAATGTGACCAGTTTTATCTGAATGTAAGCAACAGCATTTTGTTATAATTTGTTTCCATTTTTTTCTACTATTTTGTTCTGGCACAGCTGCATTCTTTAACATTTAGAATGATACTTTTTCATCTTAGCGTGACAGACACACTGACTTTGTTATTATATACAGTATATATTTTTTAATCTTTTGTGCATGTGAGCTTTTATCAAGCCTTTAATGCACCATCCAATTATTCTTAGTATACTGCAGTTATATATGACTGGTATATTTGCAGATTTCAGTAGCAGTGGCTGATGCCTAAATTTACCCCTTTCATTTGCAATGACAATGGTAAAGATGGCGGATGGGTGCAGTGCAAACAAAGAAGCAGAAATAGAGGAGCGAATGCATGCTGAGGTTCGTCATGAGGAACTGAAATAGTTTGGTTACTTGACAACAAGAGTGCAGGAGCACAAGAAAATTGTGTGAGAAAATTGTGTGATTGGACGAGAACTGACATTTTTTCCAGTCTGTACTTTGTTGTGCTCAGACGCACTGTGGAGTCCAAGGTTGGTGGCAGAATTAAGTGCAGTGGACAAATGGCTCCCCGTAGTGCGACCTGTGGGCATCCAAACCGAAAGCCTCCGTACATCGGGGGCTCTCCTCGTCAACCCCTTCCTATTGACACACACAGCGTGGCTGCTGCCAGTAAGACTTTTGCTTCGTCAGTAAACAGTTGACCGTCCTTGTCAGAAAAATGTTTATGTGGCTGGCCAAAGTCCTGGCGAGGCTGGCAGCGTGAGCTGGATCAGTGGATAAGACTACAGATGAACGAGGATCATGCTGATAAGTAGCGACACCAAGGCGCCGAAGAATAATTACAGACAAAAACAGGAAAAGTGGGATATTTATAATAAGTCGCCAAGAGATTAGCGAAATGTGTGTTTTGAAGAATTATGACCCACGCCATCAGACGAGACTGATACGCATCAGGTCCAACTGCGGCTTAAAGAGATCACACTGACTCGACAGCAGAACAAGGGAGTGCACCTGCTGCAAGGTCAACTCAAGGGTGAATCCATTTGCATGACAGTGCAGAAAATGTGAATAAAGGCGTAGTCTGTTCACAAATTCAATGTGGCTTATTTGCAACGCTTTCCTGATTTCTCACCTCTGTCTTTTGCCTGGAAACCTTCAATCAGAACAATATTTATTCTCGCAATTTCTACAATATGTCACTTCTCGAGGTCCAGACTGTTCCTGAAATTGTTTCCGATGGGAAAGAGATGAGGGGATAAGAAACAACAAATGTGTTGTTGTTCATTGTTTTTCTCTGTGTCTGAACTTTATTAAATAAATGGTGGCGACAAGAAGAGGAACATTCTGTATTCATGCCTCGTCTGCATGAAGAAGAAAATGTCCTCTTGTCAGAGCTTGAGTGCTTATGTCTCAAAAAACGTGGATATCTCAATGCCAACTTGTCAACCCATCATACAAATACAAATGAAACCTGATTTCCATGAAGCCATCTTCAGCTTGCAAATATAGACCTTGACACAGGAAGGCAATAAAAGCGATGTGGTGAGTAGAGAATGTGGAACACGAAGGAAACTAGGCAATTACTGGCAAATACCAAAATTATTTGTATACCTGAATGAAAATAAAACCCCAAAAAGATTTGACAGTTCTGCAGACAATGGATCATGACAGTATGTGCATTCTGCTGTCTCTGACAGAAAATGTATTATTGAATTTAAACAGCACAATATGATGATTCCAGACTTTGTGTCCAAGGCCGATGGGCCAAAAAGGCTGATAAACTTACAAATGAACAATGAACAAATGATCAGTTTTCAGATTGCTGCTGCTCTATTGACTTTTAAAAGGACTTTGCTGAGTCACAAGTCTGCTAATGTGTCCAATATTGTAATAGACCATACCATGGATATGATATTGTGTTACTGTGTTGAGACTTTCTTCAGAATGCAGCCATAGATTTACGTTGGCTGTGATGATCCCACTCTTTTCTGATGCAGCCAGCGTCACCTGACAAGCTCCAGGTTGAGGCTGTTGCAAATCCATTACATCAGTTACAAGAAGGGACAGAAATCTGACGTCAGATGCTTCGGATCTCTGGGGGGTTGACAGAGATGAGCAGCTGAAAAACGGCGGATTACTCCATTCTCTCTATTAAGTCTGCGAAGATAGAGGGCCGTTGGAGCCATATGTCTCATGAATTGTAATCTGATGAAAATGAGGTTGGCATCGTGTTGGTGCAAAGAAAACTCCATCTTTATTACCAGACTGACCACAAAGTAACACGAGGGGAATGACAGTGCCAGGTTTGTGGTCAGCCGGACATATGTAAGGCCCCAAAGTGAGCAGAGAGCCATTCAGCCGGCTAATAATCCTCAATTTGGACAATGGCAGTTGTTCCATTCCACTCCCAGCTTCTCTCCACTTGGACTGGTTGTAATTTCTTCTCTCACCCATAGCTCAGCTCTCATAATTCATGAAACTTCAATCAGCATCTCTCTGCAGACCCACTACAAGGAAACGGGCACAATTCTTCCCAGTCTTCTCTTCTGTCTCCTTTTGTCAGCTGAAAGCCACACACTCATCTACCTCGCCTCCGCAGCCCGTGTCACAGCCGACATTGAAAGTTGAAACAAAGCGAGAGGGGGTCAGAATCGCACCTTTCTTAACATATTGCCCAATAAACCGTCACATTGTCTGCAAACAGGCGTCAGCCACCAGAGGATACAAAGCAAAGTTCATCTGCAGCCATTACGATAACAGTGGCCCCACAGCCAGCAATGCTTCCAAGACATTTGCAATGGGATTTAAGCAGCTGCAGACAACAGCTACTGACCAATAGCCCTTTAAATGATCTACTCATCATCGAAAACACATGGCGCAAATGCATTTCGGACGGGTGTGTCCAATCATTCAAATTACTTCAACATAATTTTGGCACAAAGTCGGCCACAAAGAGCAATGAGGTTGTAATTGGTTTCTGAATTAATCATAGATGTGCTTTAGGCGTATCAGGAACACAAACTGTCTGCTTTAAAGCCCATGTTACCATGCATCTTTCCTTATTGCTATTTATCAAATGCCACATTCAACAAATTTGACACTTTTTTGCTGAGTAAACAGCATGACATTGACTTGATTTACTACAGAAGCTGAAAGTTTGTACTAAAGTGTTTGGCTGTATGTAAGACATTACCACACCCATGAAACATCCACAAATCATTATGGCATCAATAAAGACACTAGACAAGGTCTACACCTCAATTTATTACCTCATTTAATGGAATGCAACAATTCTACAAATGTTCCCAGTTTGCAGCTGCTCTTCTCAGCTTTATACGACCAGAAATCAAATATCTTTGAATGGTTTATAACAGCAAAACAAGCATTGCTCCAGTTCTCCATTCTGTAAACAAAACAATTAATCATTCAATTGCTATAAAAAAAACACCCCAAACAATCACTTTGCAGGTCAATAAGCTAATTACAAGCTAAAAGCAAGTTGTGATGTTATTGTCACTTTTTCGTGAACAATAATACAGTTCAACTCTTAATAGCCTGCTAAGGCGAGTGTCTAGGCACACTGGAAATCTTGGTTATCACTGCGGCTGTGATACGCATCTTATGGTGGCGGAGAAGGTCACGTCAAAACAATGACATGGTTTGACAAAGCGTGGGCTCAACAGTTGGTGAGGAGTTAAAATATCAAGGTAATTAGCTTGTTTTATCTGTTGTACAAACCATCTCCCTGTGAATGTTTCAGTTGCTCCTTATCTCCCTTCAAAGTATTCATCAGAGCTGACACAAGGTTACAGGGAGACATTAAGAGAGTACAAAATATTCAGAGAAATGACATTGGGCATTTGTCAGTGTCAAAAGGAAAACGTTGAATGTCTTTACTGCATTGAATCCCACTGAAGGACTGCAAAAATCCACTTTTTCAGGGGTATAAATCATGGTCATATTTATTCAGATGACAACATAATATTTGTAAGCTCTGTCCTCCTTAGGTGAGACGGGACGGTTCTGAAGACGATTGGCCATCTTCTCTGAGACAAAAGTCTTATTTTGGCTCTCTTGTTCGTCATTTATCACCATGTCTCCAGGACATCTTGATAGATGATATAATACCTTTTGGAAAATACATTTTCCTTTCAGGAATGAAATATTGTGTTTGTCACTGCCACAACACTCATTAGTCTGAAGGTGGAGTGCAGATTCATGACTTAAGTGGACAGTAAATCAGTTTGGAACTTGACTTTGAGGTCGTCATACTTACATGTGTCATCGGTTAAATCATTAGAGGGTATCCACCCCTGAGTTGACTTCATTTATTTCAGATTACCCATTTCCACAGTTTATGACATCACAACACTGAACATTAGAATGTTACAGTGCCAATCATATGGTTGTACGATCTGTCTTCAGGAAACCTTACGTGTTTGTAGGGTGCAGTGAGGGTCCTTGATAGTCACAAATGCGCTTGTCTAAACAGCCGTTGCGTGTGTGTCACCATGGGAACATGTGGGTTTGTTAAGATCTTGAGACTGTTGATTAATGCAGACGGCTGAGCCATTCCACAAGAAGCTCAGTAAAACAAAACCTTTGCTTTGAACTCCTTCAGAACAATGTGCACAATGTCATGTGTATCACATCCGAGACCTGGATCCCTAATCCTGGCTTAACTGGAGACCAAGTCCAGCTGTTACAGTCATTTAAACATGTTAAATCAGTGTGGTAGCTCAGTGCAATTCACAGTTTACCCCTGAGTGTTTTGAAAATCATGAATAATTCCTCAGAACCAGTTTTTGAAGACCAGAACCAAGCTATATGGAGACAAATATGACAAAATAAATGGTAGTGTTGCAGCTTCTCAGTTAAAATTCCTGAGAGCTCCAAAAAGGGAGCCAATGCCCTACTTACCTACATACCTCACAGTCATACTCAGTGTGTCACAAGCGCTAATGGGGAGTAAATGGAGCCAAAAACTTTGGAAATCAGTAGTCCAAAGAGTTTTAAGTCATTCAGAGGCAAAGTACAAGTAGTAAAGACATTTCAGCCCTGCGTTCACAACAAAAATCCCCTGGAAGGTAATGAAGTGAGGGAAGCAAAGGCGTTCTCAGGTATACGGGCAGATTTGGTTGTGACGGAAAAGGCTTCAAAGATACTTTACTGTATATAAGAGGTTTGTCACCTCGCAGCTGTAAAATCCAGCTGCATTTTGCTGCTCTGAGGACTTTATCACCGTCATTGGAAAAAGAGCAAACACCAACAACCGATTTGCCTCCAAGAACATGACGTGTGGCGTTAATGCAGATGTGGTCATACTGCTAATAATAGATTTGAGGTGAGCTCGATGGCAGAGAGAGACAGGGAACAAAGGACGCATGTTCTGATAAGAGTGTACTACAGTAGACTTTGTGTTCCTAAATAGCAGATATTAATTATGATTCCGGCCATTAATCATCCTGTCTTTCTGTGAGAGCGTCAACTTGCAGGTGGGGGCAGGTGAACGCAACCACTTTGGCATTGATTTAAGAAAAAAAAAACAAAAAAACTTTAGAAGGTTAGAAAAGAGATGCAACAAGTATCAACAGTCGCTGATAATTTGGGTTCATGCGGATTTAAACAGCACTCAAAGGACTGAAAAGGAAAATATGTGATTACCTGTTTGCATTTCCATCAATCGCGGATGGTGGCAGAGGGAGAAGAAAACATGAAGTCAGATTAACAAGCACAATTCTTTTTCTCCCGTTCATATACATTTCCACACCAAAGGTTTTATTTCACCATCTTGTTCAAAGTCTCTTCAGCAGAATAAAAGTACGAGTATACTTGTAAGTGAGCTGGGCTTGTTCAGGGTTTCATCACAGTTGGCGTCGACGGAGAGACTTCGACGCCGGTTTGAACCACTGCAGGGACACTAATGGGACCGGCATTCGGTGAGGTGACGACGGTGACAAGTAGAATAATTTCACTCATTTGTAGTGTGCGGGGACGTGATAAACAAACTTCAACTTCACTCGGGAGTCGTACTCAAACACAACGGCAAGTGTATAGAAAGTACACAATGGTAGTAAACAACACAGTCGGAGATGACAAAACGGACATAATGCGTTTGTGCCAATGCAGCACATTTGGTTTTATTAAAGAGATTATTGAAGGGGCACTGTGCTTTGTCTGCATGTTTCATAGTTTACCAGACCTTGAAATGGAAGACACAGACACCACATATACGATGTTCCAGACCAATAATGTACAAAACAACCTATCAAGAACGTTCTGCTGCTCAGGCTGTGAATAACAATGTCTGCAGGCACACAAATGCATTTCATGTTCACCTTCCATTCTACCTGGGATACTTCCAGGCTACAAATGACAGAGATGTTCAACATCCACACTGCTTCCCTCCGTCTGCATTCGTCTCTGTCGTTTCAGGATTCTTTCTTCACCCTGTTCCCCATTTTCTTTCACCGTCTGTCCCAATGAGTCAGGAGATGTCACACATTAGCCAGATAATCAATGATCCTCCTCAGATCCAAAATGTTCATCTTACTCCCACATAGGGTGCCACTCTGGCCACATTTGTCTCAGAGTTCTGCATTGTGGAAAATGGTCGAAAATTGTCTCTCCCGGGTCGAGCTGTCCCCGTCATAGATCACCGAGATGTCCTCCAGATAGCTGGTACCACATCCACTGCCAAGGCAACGTGCTCAAATAACTCTCCCTGATAGTTTCCTTTCTCTCCCTCAATTATTAGAAACCAGCCAAGATTATATCTGAACGGGCAACACCCCTCACAGACTGGGATTATCTGAGAAGCAGAAATATTCTCCAATGGTACAATGACGGCAGCTTTCATCACTTTTTTATAATGTGGAAAATGGTTTTGGACTATTGGCCGGTTGTGAGCATCGGCTACAAGAGCACAGCATGAGGCTACAAAGCCGCAGCGCTGGAAAGTGGAAACTGATGCTGTAACTTCGAAACAATTTTTGATAGTGAAACATGAAATAACTTATAAATAATGGGAGCGTTGTAAAGGTTGGGATGGTCACAGCGGCTCAAAATATCCTTAAATTATGGAAGTAAATCCCCAACAGACTACAAGAATGGACTGCAACTATGACAGAAATAGCGTCATACGCACAGATGTTGGCGAGAGTTAATAATAAGGGGGAGGAAGAGTTTCTTTACTACGAGCAAGTAAGCAAAGCTGGATGTGAATTGAGGAGATCGGATAACTGTGTTTTTATTATTATTATTTTGTGAATTACTCTGTACTGGCATGTATATGTAGGTACCTTATACAAGGGGCCCACTGAACAACTGAACTGTCTCAAAGTGAAAAAACAAAATGAAAAAAAAAAAACGACAACAAAAGAAAAAAACATGAACTAACCCTCATCAAAGTCAAAGTTGAATGATCCTATTGATGTAAAGTCATATCGCCTGGCCCCACTTCAGATAAATATGACTTAATCTTCACTATGTGTCCAAAACACTCCCACCTCGGTTTGGCAAATGGGACTTTTTTTCCCAAACATAGGAGCAAATGAATCACAGCACAGAGACACCACACAGACTGAACCGCTCTGAACTGGATGAGTGGAACGAGAAGTCTCTCTCTCTTATTCCTTATCAGTCTTTTCTACTTGTTCTCATCCAATTCACTGGCCTGTGCATGTGCACGCACACGCACACACAATGTAAATTATTTGCTTTTTGATGAGGTGGTGTTTTTTGTTTTTTCCTTCCTCTCTTGACTGGCAGGATGCTGTCGTTGTGGCAACTCGCCAATTTGTGTGTGTGTGTGTGTGTGTGCGTGCGCGCGCCTGTGTATCCATGAGGGACGTTTGGAGCACAGAGGACAAAAAGCCAAAGATGAGGACCACTGATGGAAGTAACAGAGGACAAGGGTGGGGAGCAGATGAGAAAAGAGTCACGTGGCTTCTTATCGTCACGGTTTTCTGGAAGTTGAAGACTGACCTACGTCTGTTCAGCTTTGTGTCCAATTTGAGTTCTCAATTTGACGGTCGCTCTCTCTCTCTCTCCCTCGTCTTCTTGTGAAGGACAATCGTTCTCAGTCAATATGAGGAACTGGAGGCAAATGAAAGTTTGTCGCAAACAGGGGTACAGCCAGGGGAGGGTGCTGCAGCGGCAGGCCGCACGAGTGGAAGGGGTGGGTCGTGGAAAGGCAATTGAAATCGACTGGCACTCAATGTCAGAATGACAAGCGGGATCAGTGTCACGCCGTATGGGAAGTGAAAGCTGCTTTAATAAGGGCACAACTCTACTGGGCTGAATATACTTCGCATCTGCTCACATGGGGACAAGGTCCAGCAGGAACATCCGTGACACGCACCCCGCTGCGTGCACCTTCACATCACACGGCTTCAGAAGCCTGACATTTGACGGAGCGCCGTGCCAACTGTTTACTGACATCAAGAATGGGGACGGGTGGGTGTAATTGACCAGTTATAGGTGGCGGGATAAGGTTAATTGATGCGTTCCCTATCGTGACGGTGGGAGGGTTTCAATTAATGTTCGGAGACAAAGCCACAGGAAGACCGGGTCTATTAAAAGCTGTAATTAACACCGGCTCATACAACACTGGTCTGGACGCCATTAAGTTCATTAAGGACCTGAACGTAATCAAAAGAAAAATGTTTGAAAAATTTTTGCTGCTTTGTCTATGCAATGACCATCTTCAAAAGAGCTTTTCTTCGTGTCACGCAGGTACCGACAGACATAAAGAAACGGTGTGCTGACTCACTGACATTCACGTCCATTCTCACATTCCACTGTCCTGAGGCTGATGTATTTCTAATATGGTAGCATAAAACCAAGCTGCGAAAAAAAAAATACTCGTGGAATGTAAAGATCCCCCCTTTGGGCCAGTGGCAGAGGAGCCAAGTTTAACTTCATTTTACGCACTACGCCGCGTGTCCCTATAAAGACTTATGTATTTACTATTGCTCTTTTACGGGCAGGGATTAGGCGAGACAGCCTGAGAGGCAAAAGTGTCGTGGGCAACACTTGCTGCTAGCGCACTAGGGTGACGCTGCAGAGTCGCTTTTGGTCATGGTCGTGGCACCCAATCGTGTCAGTGCAGAGCAAAATGACTCCCTGAAGGTAAAACCACTTACAGCAGCCGGGACGATTAGGCTTGATTTTATAGCACCGCGCCGTGCGTCTGTCTGGCCCCCGGATTTACTCTGCCCGAAAGAGGGGAATAAACTTGAAACTATATGACAAGTGAAAAGAGTAATTAAATGCTGATCCCATGGGAGTCACCCTACTCACGTTCTGTAGATAATATCCCCCCTAGTGTTACAGACGCAATCAAAGAACGCTGTCTGGCATGTACTGAGAGCCTGACAGGAGTTTCTCCGAAAACCTGTGCTGGTGGGAATTCTCAAACCTTGTAAAAAAAAAAAAAAAAAAAAAAAAAAGACTGGGAGAAAAAACCAATGCATGAACAATTTCAAGAAAACTTGACTATTTAGCTCCTCTGGTATTGTCATGGCTGACAATTAAGTTAGACCAGTGACATTTCTGTATGGTGGGAATATTGATTCCCATTGATTCCCATCCTCATTCTTCCTAAAGGAGCATGTGAACATCGGCACTGACTAATATATAAGATCTATCATACGTAAGACATATTCCAGCTGGCAAACTTACCCATTGACAACCTTCATGGTGGGTAGTTTCTATTTTCTAGGTAGATATGTACACTTTGTCTTTGAGCCAATGTGATAACATTTATTGTCAAGAAGGTGAAGAGAAGCAGCATTAGTTCAGGAGGCTAAAGGACACTGATGGATGCGTTACTATCCCACATGACACCCATACTGAACCTTTTTTTTTTTTGTGGTGTAAGTATAATCAAATATGAGGGAAAGTAAGTATTTTAAAAAAGGGACGACAATATACTGAAAATAAGGGGGAAATAACGTAAAAACCTCAAGCAACATGTTGCTAAGAGCTATATCTTGCTATAAACCCAGTACATGAAAAATCCATATTAAAGCAGAGTGACACTTTAACCAGTAGAGCAGCCCTGTGCAGTATTATGCTCCATATTCCCAGACATCCATTGATTTTCTTCCTCCAATACACCATTTGGGAACATGGGCTACAGTAACATGAACCACGGAGACTCTCGCCCACCCCCTTATCCATCTGTAATACTGTTGTTTACAAATTGCGGCCTGGGGTGAATGGGGCGATACAAATGGATCACCTTATTGAAGCCAGAGACTGCGTCAGTGTGCAGTGTTCATCTCCATTCTAGGCAGCAGGGGTCCTTAGATACAAAGTTGGAGCAGCGGACCGAACAAAAGCCATTCCGAGGAACAAGGGGCTTGAAGGTAATACAGTGGACATGGCCGGTGTATCGTCTTTGCAGATGGAGCCTCGGCTGGGTCGGGTGTCCTCCTTGAGTGATGACAAGCTCATTGTGAGAAAAAAGAGACTGTTTCAGAGCTCAGATGTGTTTTTACAGCCAGTGATAAACAAATTTGACTGACCTCTAATTTATATTAATCCCAACTCCAGAGTGCCGCATGGGCACAGTTACAGAGTGAACTCGATTAATTTCTTGCTCAAATGGGCTTGAAATTTCCCATGATCCTCTCATTGTGAGCTTGATTATATTTTACGAGGGATGGAATCCTCTGTTAACTGCTGTCTTTCCTCATGACGGGGAAAGAAAATATTGAACTTCTTAATTCTCCGCAGAGCTTGCACGGACTTCATGTAATGCTTGAAGCTATTGCAGATTAATTCCATACCGTTTGGATTCTGGGAGCTTGAACAATCCGGACGGGCAGTGGAACTGATTCTCAATTCTTCATTATCTTCTTCACTGGCCGAGATCTGCTGCTATGAAACAAGCTTTGTCTCAGGGACTATCTGTATGTACGTGTATGTGTGGATCATCTATGCATGAAGAACTTGAAGCAGCGTGAGGGCCCTGTTTATAAAAAGTCACCTACAGTGGAAGGGGACGACACTAATGACCAGTGAATAAGCCTCTACTGTCTCACAGTTCATCATTCCCACTTCTTCCTAAATGATGTGACCTTTCCACCTCTGCCCTGACGGCATCAATGCCAACATCAGTCAGGCAACAGAATATGACATCTTCTGACCTCCGGACGCACCTAATAACTAATAATTCCACCCGTACTGATGTCTTAACATTGATTTCCACTCTCCATCTGACCAGCCAACCATTAAGAAGCAGGTCGTATTCCACGAGTCGGGATGAGTTGTGATCTGCACTGTAGGTTTATTTACCGTAAATCCCCCCACCCCCCCAAGCCTGAAAGCTGACCTTGGTTTGCCTTACATGAATGCCTGAGGTTGAGTAAAAGGCCTTAAGAGATGGAAAGACAGATTAGTTCCTTGAAGGCTGTGTTCACTCCAACCCGATTACTCGAGATTACAAACACTGCTGATATTCTTTCACATTTGTAAACTGCTCCAAAACCGCAGTCCACCTGTAATACTTTCATTAGCACAGTGCACCATTTAAACACCACAGCCAGGAAATGGGATTTGGTTTATGAACGGAAAACTGGCAGGCTAATACACGGGTGAGCAGAGCAGAGTTAACTGGACTGAACGCAAGAAAGCACATTCATTCATAGTAAAACTGCATATTATCGAATCCCACAAGCAGTTACTTATCAGAGAAGCTGTCTGTAGTCGAATTCTGGCAGCAGGCGGCTGTTGGAAGGTGCAAAACATTACTTATATTTGAGCACTTTATCTACGTATTTGGTGTTGAAACCATTCTTGACCTCCTGTAACCTCCTGTCAGTCCCAACACCGGGGCACATTTTTGATGTGCTCCCGTGTTTGGACTGAAGGCCGTCACTGGTTTGTAAAAGACAGAGTCACTGTACATGCTGTTGGCAGATTTTCATGCATCTTTGACCTAATCTAATGACAATGTGGAGAACAGGAGTTGACCGTGTTCGCTGTAAATTGCAGGAATGGCTCCATATCAATTTGTATTATAACTGCCGGTAATTAGTTGTTATTTTCACTACAATTAATTCATTCAATGTATGTTGGGTCTACAAAATGAATGAAAAATGTTGAATGGTCTTTCCCACCCCCCCCAAAAATCATCTGTAACACGTCTATGTTCAGCATCCTTAAGGTTTATGTGAATATGTTGTCTGGCACTTGTGTCTCACCTTATAGCAGTGCACTGTATTTTTACTGAGCAGCTGCATAAAGGTCGGAAGGATTATACTCATCCTCAGAGGAGGTGCTAGAAGTGGACCGTTGGGCTTCGGACTAATCTGGCTTTACAACACCACCACACTGTTTTTGTTTTGTTTTGTTTTGTTTTACGGATTTGTTGAAGTGCTGCTTGCTCGAAGAGGTTTTAATGAAACCATTAGGCGCAACCTCGTGCGCACAGGATTACAAATGGGCAAACCATGATGAAAGTCAACACAACCTGTATTAATGTAATTGTGCAAACATCACACGTATAAATACACATATAAAATTCCAAACAGATAGACCGACATATAGATGGAAAGATAAACAGACGCTGCGGCAAACACACACATCCAATACGAGCATGTACACACACAGAAATTCCACCAGCAGTCTCTAATTAATTGGATGAAAAAGCAAGGCATATTGATTTTCCAATGACATGGACTCAGGCTTTCAAGATCACAGAGCAGGAAGAGCTGCAAGTGTGTGTGTCTGGACTCCAGAATGTGTGTGTGTGTGTGTGTGTGTGTGTGTGTGTGTGTGTGTGTGTGTGTGTGTGTGTGTGTGTGTGTGT
>JBBMJM010115384.1:2186-15256 GCA_037832705.1 Centriscus cristatus
TGAGCTCAATAGAGGTAAAAAGTCTGCTAAAAGTTCATTTTAAAGCGCAATATCTTCCATTTAAGACACAGGTTGAGACACATGTCCCACCCGGTATTCAGATATGCTCAGAATGTTCCTCCAGCAGGCAGCTGGAGGGGATTTCATACCCACCTTGTTTGGCCCGGACTGTCAGACTTTTCTGTTTTCTGACCATGATTCTAACTGAAGACCCCAAATCTTGTCCGCCCAACACACGTGGCCTCAATCCG
Source organism: Centriscus cristatus (assembly GCA_037832705.1). Taxonomy (NCBI): domain Eukaryota; kingdom Metazoa; phylum Chordata; class Actinopteri; order Syngnathiformes; family Centriscidae; genus Centriscus; species Centriscus cristatus. The sequence goes on from JBBMJM010115384.1 coordinate 2,438, forward strand.
GACAAAACTGTCTGACCAAACATGGTTCAAACGTTTTTTTTGCAGCGTGAAAGCTTCTGATAGTCCAGACTTTTTGTCCTTTAACAGGACGTTCCCTTTTATCAGCCTGAAAACAAAGAAGAAACACCAGGAGTAAACATCTCTCCCCTGGAGCCATGGCCCACAGCATAGCTAACAGTCCTCCGTACTGCCGGCGACGATAAATCTTCCACATGACGAGGACTTTCATCCAATTCCGAGATAACTAAGCCACTAGGCTCAGTATCGGTCCCGACGTTGGTGCTTCTGGTAGGAACGCATCATAACACTGTTGTTGTCATGATGCATTCATCTATTTGCCTACATTGTTAAGAGGTAAACAATGCTAACTAGTTCATTTGGGCGCTTTGGTGCAGTGTCCAGTGCAGGGAGACACAACATACATAAGTAATGAGGACAGAACGCCAGTAGATCATTTGGTCCGCTGGTATTTATACAGTGTGAAACCAGAACCAAGGATCAAATGTAGACAGCGGAGCAGAAACACCCACCTTGCCTCATAAGAGAATCATCAGCAAATAGAATCCAAAGAGCAAACTAGAGTGGCTTATCCACTAGTCGGAGTGGAACAGACGTATATGTTTAGGTATGAGAGTGTTAGGTGGCGGTGTGGTTGTTTGGGATAATGTTTCACATTGGAGTGGCTGATTTCCGGCTTCAATCAGACCACAGAGCAGATTTTGTCGTCCCCGGTGGTAACACGGTTACATCGGGAGCAAACAGTGCTGAAAGTTTTTCCTGTATAATTCCTGGCACAGTTGCAGTTTGCGATAGGAGAAATGTATTAATAATGCATCATAGTGCTGCTTGAGAGACGCAGGTTTTACTGACAGATCGCCACACAACATTCAAGTGGTTTCTGTCTGTGTCGTCGCCGCTGTCATGTAACCGTCTGGCAGGAGACACTGAGAGCCTCCGAGCCACCGGATGTTTGTGGGCCCAACTAATCTGTCAGCTGCCGTCGTACGCGACGAGCTCATTAGGCCCTAATGGCAACATTCACAGTCCCGGTTCCACGTTGACGAGTGACACGTTACTGCTTTATTGTACATTCATGTCGAATCGTTGTGCTCTGCTGTTTGATGTGTCCAAACCTCTGCCACCATCTGATAATTGTAGAGTAAGATGAATGTGTGTCTCTGAAGTAGGATGCCTCAAAGACCGTGTCAGACAGAAGAAACGTATGATTATGGTTGTCAAACTGCATGTACAGCATATGTATTTTTTTCAATTAAATGATTTGTTTAAAGTTCACCCTAGGAGACACTTGTTAAATTGTCAATCAGTTCTGTGTTAATGAGCATTTTTCATCTTCCACTAAGTCCTGGATGACCCTTCTTTTAATGAATGTCACACCATGAGCGGCAATTTAATTGTATTCTATTCTTTTTGCCAGTATTCATTTCAACCTTTATAATGTCCCGGAAAAAATAGCAGCTGTGAGTTATGGACGGCAATTTGTGCTCAGCGCCACTTAAAACGCTCGACCGCAGCATCTGCATGTTTTTACTGAGTGGAAAGCAAAAAGCCACAGTAGGTTGTGTGTCTCAGTACACAGATTTTGAATATCGAACACGTCCTTCACATATTTAACTTCAAAACGCTTTTGATGATTCTTGGAAACTCCCATCTGACTGACCAGCAGGTGTGTGTGAAAACGCTGGCCGTGTCATTCCATTTAGTTTATGTTCTGTGCTAAATTCAGACACGATGTCCACTGGTAACCATAGCAACCTTAAACAGCACAGCTGTCACAGCTGAAAGGTCATTAGTGACTGCCGGAAATACCGTAAATAACTATGATGATAAATAAAATAGCAGCAAGCAACGCACAAAAGATCGTATTCAGTGACTCTGAAGAAGATAATAAGTTTGAGAAGCAGGGAGAAAGTAATTACCTTTGAAGAAATAAAAAAAATAAAAGAACAGAATTGACAAGTGAGGTTTAAATGAGATACAAAATAATTCCACAACATTGAAAAACTCATTCTACCAAAACAAAAGACTGGAAACAAACTCAGTTTAATGCTTAATGACACCTTATGTGAGTTTCCACGCTCGGATCGGTCTGAGGCTGGCGGCATACGACGTGGCAGGTTTAGAGCTGCCATCAACCGCCATATGTCACATTTCTGAAAACCTTGTAACTCGAAAAAAATGGTTAGTCAGTAAAAAAAACAATGTTATACAGATACAATATCAGCTCGAAGGACCTCACAATTGCGGCAGCAGTGTTGGAGTGTTATTGCGTTAGACTGAACACCGGCGGTCCAAATGAGCAAGTTGTCAACAGCAACATATTAAAGGTTAAAACTTGATGCCTGGTGTTTTATGTCTTAAGGGGCCTGTTAGCGAGTTCGTACATGCTGAAACAGAAAACTCTGTTGTGAGCTGACCAAATCAAAGTTCCATGTGTGTCAGTTCAGTTCATCTATAAACCTGAAATGACCACAAAAAAAATCCCAGCTTTCCTCATTCCAGGATTTATGAAGTCAGGGTTTTTCTTTCTGGCACTCGCCCCCAGAGTTGCTCTCAGCCCTGTTGTCTCAGTGGATTCCCCCACGTCTCAGACAAGAAGGTGAGATGTGGAAAACGAGTCATGCAGCGGTCTGCTGGATTCAGCGGCACCTCGTCATCTCCCCAGCTATCGTTTGACTCCCTACCACGTCAACCTCCCTGTCAAGAGATGGACACGGGTCAAAAATAACAGCGCTGATATTTGATTCGATGCTCGGCTGCTTGTTCAAATGATCTCTGCTGAGGCGTGTAACGTTCACGGGTTCTCAGCTGTCATGTAATGGGTTGGAGGGAATTAAAACGGATAAATTAGGGCGCCTCTTGAGGAAATGACCGTGATATGGCTGTATCGATGACGATTTGTTATACTGACGTCAACTTCATGTGATATATTTTAAAACCTGGGAGTCAGTCTTAAAATTTTAATGACTTTTTTTGTTGTCTGAACTTTCATTTTCATGGAACTGAAGATAATTGGACGTTGGGGATTATTGTTGTTGTTGTTGTCGTCGTCGGAGTTGGTAACATCAGCCCTCCGCTATGCGTTGTGAAGTGTCTTACTGCGAAGCAGAGGGGAGGACTATCAGCGAAGACGAAGCCAAACAAATTATCATATTTCCTGTGGCAGAGGAGATTTCTCAAACGCTGCCTCCAACTCCGTCTCATCAATGGTGCTCATGAATGCCAAAATGGCCTCATGATGGGCTCTCTCCGCAGGCGCTCCCTCTGAGAGCTGTTACAAACACTGTCCTGCGAGTTCCTGGGAAGCGGCAAAGCACAAAGACATTCAAAGAAAGAATTTCAGAATGCTGAAGCAAGGGAATGACTTTTTTCTTATCATTTTACCACGGATGCTATGGAGATGATTGCTGTTGGTTGGTTGTCAGCCTGGGGCCCATTCCAGAAAGCAGGGTTAGGTTTTCAATTCGGTTTCCATGTAGACTGACAGAAAACATCAGCAAAGTTTCATATGTTGGAATTCAGTGCATCAGAAACCCCCAAATTAGGAGTTTTTCCTCATTTCAGGACCAAACCTGCTCTCTGGAACAGGCAAAAACAACCAGGCGGAGGTACGTGGAACATGCTGGGTGAAGATTCCGGAACTGAGCACCAGAGCGCCTCCTCCAACTCTGAGAAACAAAACGTTTTCTTTAATGACTGTAATGTTTGGGTTTTAGAATCCACTGGAGCAATATTTATTTCTCCCAACTCAGCAACTGTGCAAGTACACCACCGGAAACCTGCAGTGTGTTCCAGTTCTGGAAATATATTCAAAAGGAATGATGGCAGATTTGCATATCTTAGAGGAGGTGGGGTGGGGGTGTGTGGGGGGGTGTCTATCGGCCCTCTGTGCCGTCAGTGTGCTCGTCATGTTTTACAACTTGCACATCTGTGAATGCTACTTAATACCATAGAAAAAATATCACGAGATAGAAATAATACAGTATGATACAATTATTACTTTTAATGAGCCCTTAACTGTTGTATTAACTTTTTTGACGGGTTATAATGTCTGTGTGTGTATTTGTGTGTGTGTGTGTGTGTGTGTGTGTGTGCGCTTATAGTTTTCTCTATTTCTCTTTGAAGAGGGAAGAGCTGCATATCTTTGTTTTTTTGTTTTGTTTTGTTTCCGGAGCTCAGATCAGACAAACCAATTATTTCACGAATATGTACTTAATCATTGCCTTTTTAGTGAACATTTATTTATTTATTTATTTATTCATTTATTTATTGAAGTTTTTCATTTTCCTTTTCATTTCACATATTATGACAGCTCAGTCACATGGGGTTACAGTAGGTGATGATGCTGATGGATGGTACTTCGTCACACCTTTACATTAAAGCCCAATGTACATAGCAAATATTTAGTTTTAACTAAATATAATATTATATAATATTATATAATAATATTTGGCTTAATGTAATGGTTAGAAGTTAGTTGTTACCACATTTTCTAGATAATGATGTCAGTGACCCAGGACCCATCAGGTCCTTTGCTTCCAACGGTTAGAGCGACTGAAACGTAGCTATAGCCCCCACACAAAAGTACTAAGACCCTTTGAATGATTAGTTTTGATATAGCTAAAGCTTCCAGTGCCTGAATCGCAGTGGCACAGGCACCTTAAACACTTAGCAGATGTATTCATGCTGGTTACCAAAGATATGATGCTTTGAACACGGAGAATTAACATCTGTCAAACTCTTTTGCAATGTTTCTAGTGTTACAAAAAAAGAAGGGAAAAAAAGATGCTTTTTGAAGCGATTCCCCTTGACGATAGCTGCTTCATGGCTTAAGAGTCATTGGGAAAGAGAAAGAATGAGCGCTTGTGCTGTCAACGTGAGATTGAATAGATGTAGGTTTGATCTATTCGTTTTTGTCCACAACAACTGTCCAATTAAATTAGAACCTGCAGTCAATGTGAGAGAGCTTTTCACATCATCCTTTTTGAGCCTGACATGAATACACTTCTACTTCCGTTTCCTTTTCTTTCCAACAGTCAGGGGTTTACAGAGTGCACATATTTTACATACCTGTATTGTTACGAAAATAGAAATGTTCAGCTCGGTCAAGGTTAAACTGAACCTAAACTAATCTTTCAAATAAGGACAGTATTGACAGGGAGGAGGAAGAATCCCGTCCCCATGCCAGAATCTGAAACTAAGTGATAAAAGATGTGAATTCCAAAATATGCATTGAAATCTCCTGAGTGTGTAAGAGGACAACAGTAACCAGATCAAAGCCTTTTCATGCTTTTCGTCATCAGACTCTTGGGTAAGATTCTGGCTTTTGGCTGTTACATATACTGTAGCTGGTACCACCCCCCCGGACACCTTATCTGCCTGTCAGAGCCTCGCTATCCTGCGACAAAGCCCCCTCCAATGCTCATTGCTGTTGATGGATCTATCTTTAGTCACTCGTCTGCCACTTCTGTCTTGTTGACAACGTCTGACTAGACATGATGTGCAACTGGAGAGGATGTTTGCCCTTACACTGCTCCCGCGGATGGTTCACTCCCTCGGAAGTCACCGTGGGGAGTTTTGCATGATCACAGTATGTGGTGGTGTCCTTCCCCTCGCGGTGCAGCAGACCGCAGACTGGAGGACTCTCGCGCTGTAACAAGGTGTTAGCACTAATGAATAAGCTGTAAATGCTGAGTGATAGGTAAAGATCTGCACAGGTCTTTGGGGCTCTCCAGATCCCTAAACTGCCACCAGCCGCTACCTGTGCAGTCCCCCGCTACGCTCCACTTAGCAAGCTGACACAGAGGAGAGTGGCTTGTCTGCTCACTTCTCATTCTCAGGGGCTTCTAGACACGCTGCCTGTGCAGATCGAATATCCACACCGCTCTTCTCATGCCTCCACGAGGCTTTTTATTACATACGACTTAATGAATATCAAAGCCGGACACAGTGCCACACGTGCTGATTATGCAGCGCTCGTCATTCCTGCATGTGCTGCACACGGTGTGTGGAATAACTTCGGCGGCAGTGATATCTGGTGTGGAATGAATATTCCCCAGCCATTACCCTTGAGGTCAAATGCATTGTACTACACTGCGTTTTCTTTCTGTATTTATCTTGTTGGCAGGGACTTACTGTATACTCACATCCAATCTTTTTGTGTTGTTGCCAAGAACTGAGCAACATGTGCACACTCTCCGACCATGAGCTGGTTTTCATAATGACAGAGCACGTTTTCTCCACATTCGATGACAAATCGTCTGGACAGACCCAGAATAATCCCTTGACCCAAATACAAATAACAGGCACCTTCTCTTGTTTTATCTACCATCACAAAGTCACAGTGGTAACAACAGTGGGTAAATCAACACACATTTAATCTGAAATATTCAAGCGTGCAGCCCCATTACGCAAGGCGGATCATGGTTTCCTTCCATCTCTGTGACATTTTCTCAGAAGAATCCGTCGTGTAAAAGCTTCTTACACACCGATTCAAGACTGCATTTACATGTCGTCACTCGTCTTTCTCCACATAAGCCTGCATCTTTCGACTGCCTGTCTTGTCTTCTTCAGTAGGTAGCAAATATGGTTTGTCACATTACCTGCAGCATAGTTTGAAAAAAATCTGTGACAGACTTGTCCCGTGAGCTGACGTCTGAATGATATACAGAGTTAAAGTAAAGTACACAACTCTTTTACTTAAGTACAAGTACAGATACTACCAGTCAAATACAGCTCCAGTCCAAGTCAAGTAAAAAAAAACCCATTATTATTATTATAAATACTGAAATATCAAAAGTACACCTTATTTTAAAAAAAACTGTTACTTGTTGTATTATTGCAGCAACGTTGCTAACCTCATGAACACAGGTGTCGAATTTGGGATATATACACATATATAAATAATATGCTTAAAAAAATAAAAATCACCCAATCCCCTTCCCAACAGTGATCACTAAACAGAAATGTAGAAATTAGTTAAAAGTACAATATTTGTCTTTCATATGTAGTGAAACCACTACGGTCATAAAGTTAGAAGCCATAAAATATAAGTAGAGATACACAAAAACAAAAATCCAGACCTACGTCAAGAGCGAACAGAGACGACGCAGTGTCAACTCTGTATGTTCCACCCGCCCACCGACTCTATACATGATGTGATTGGCCCAACTAGAGTTTGGCTTTTGCAGCTTGTGAGCTGATGAGGAGTTTCTCGACCCACTGTGGTTAAAAAATAAGTTGCTACCAGTGGGGGTGTGGGGAGGGGACATCTAGATTTGTCCAAACATTTCCATAGAAATTGAAACGTGGTGCATTGGATATGCGGTGACAGCGGTTAGCGATGCACCCTAGTTCCCTCCAAAGAGCTTCTTCTTATTAACGCATTAACTCCCGTATGAAACACCGAATCGTTGAGTCAACACTTGGCTGTTTTATCATGCACAAGTGACATGTTGCAGAGGAAAATCAAATCTTGACATATTTAAAAAAAAATATGCCGTTGCTAGCCGTCTGAAGCTGTTCCAACATCTTTATTCCTGTCCTTTTTTTTTTTTTTTTGCCTTCACGCTGACTCTCCTGAGGATGAAGAATACCATCATAAAGTGTGCCGCTTTCATTGTAGGACTGTTTTATGTCGGTGAGAATTCGTTTCCTCTTGAACCTGTCCTCATCCACCAAGGACACACATCTACTTCCCTGTATCAGCAACCCCCCAGTCATTTAAAACACAATCATGTCTTTTGTAGTGACTTCTGACATGACCTAAAATGTGATAGGAATAGTGTCATTCAATTTCATTTGATGTGAGCTCTAACTCGCAGAGGAAACTTGCCTATTCTGTACACAAACCTCCCTAGAGACAATATTAAACGTGCAAAAGAATTACAGATGCATGCTGGTGCTTATATCTCTCTGAATTTTATTCTTATATACTGTATTTCCTGAATATATGATCTCATCTCATCATGAACCTTTCTAGGTAAGGTTATCACATTATAGTGAATAGGCATAATCCATCTGCAGCAGGCAGTCGGAAGTACCTCAGATCTGAAGAGGTGTGAGGCATCAACCAGACCATTGAACCATTGGAGACCATTCATTTTTTAGCACAGATATGAGGCCAGTGAAAGAACCAGGCGCGTTTAGTGTCCGAAACAAGATCCTTTGTGTCCAATTTCAATGTGATGCCCATTGATCCAGAAAATAGCTTAAATATTAATCTATTCAAACAGTACCGACCCACTTACATGCAGTTAGACTCATTGATTGATGAATTTCCGTCAGTTCATTTGTTCAGTCACTCGCGCAGCCTGCCCGTTTATCTGGACATGACATGCAACCAGCATCGTTTATTTACTTCCTGTCTGTTTCCCCTCAGGTTCGGTGCGTCTGTATGACATTTAATAATGTTTCGGCTCAGATAACACCATCAGCCTAGAAGCGATGAAGATGCTGGAAAGGAACTGTACACCTGACAGCAGAAATGAGCAGCACTCTGTTGAACGGGCGGCAGTCTAACTTCACACTGTCATAAGACCAAAGGATCTGCCTTCAACCAGCCTCCCATTCCCGCAAAACCCATTCCCACTCCCCATGTAGCAGCACAACTGTTTTGCTGTTTAAGCTGGGGATACACTTTCCCAGTTGTTGCTGATTTTGAAAACATTTCGAGGACACACAAACCAACTGGTTTCAGATTTTGTATGAGGTCGGAAAGACGGGGGATCACACATTTGACAGCTGCGCCTGCTGACGGATCACAGACGACGTGATTTGTCTAACCAACGGGAGCCAGAATGAATCAAACTCTCACGAGAGGGACGGCGTCTATGAGAACTGCAGATTAAAGTGTAAACAAACAGATGACAAACGCACCAACCTGCTCTGAGAAATGAGAAAAAACAAGTATAAGTCATGGTGGAGCTGTATGGGTATTATGGACGTTAGTGTCGTCCAGTTTTACTTCATCTGCCCTTTTCCACCTGTTGTTTTGATTTTCCACACTATGTCCATCCGTCCCTTTACCTCTCTTTCATTGGCTGTTGGCAACACGTGTTTGTAGATGGTGTCAGTTACTGGATTGTGTCCAGAGTCGGCTCGGAAAACTCAAACTTGTCTGACAGCCGACTGTCCCCAAATGATGCGGTGAGTGGTGCAGACTGTGAATCCTGGGTAAGATAGAGCAAAAGGAAAACTTAAAAAAAGCTTTACAAAAGATGCTATGTGATGGCGTTTTGAGGAACTACCAAGTCTGCTTTTCCTTTTCTTGCTGATTCCAAGTGCAAGTTTGACATTTCCACCATGATAGTGAGTCATTGTGACCATGCCAAACACAAGCCATGTAACCTTAAAGACGTAAGAACTTAAACCAGGCCTGAATCTATTTCAGAATTCGAGTGTGGCCATCACACTTTATGAGTTTCTCCCGTTTCATTTCTACATGGCAACAGTAAGATCAGAGCTTCTCTTCAAGTTCTCGCAGGATTCTGATAAATTATGCAAAGGGAAATGTGCAGCAAACTAAAAGGCAGCACTCTTGGAGACCTCTGCCGAGGTTTTGACACATTTACCACCTGATTGTGTCACACCTAAATGAAATGACTCGACTGTCCACACACTGCGCTGGACTCAAACGGATGTCCACGGCTCAGGGGAAGGCACACTGAGCCGTGTCTCTGAACGGAGGTGATGTCGACAAACATCATCTCTATTCTCTGGAATACTCAAGCTTTTTTTTATTTTTTTAATTTTTATTTGTTTCATTTGACTTCTTTCCTTCTTCAGCTTTGTCACTGTAAAATAACTAATGGCACAATGTCGGCGGCTGTAATTCTTGATCAGTGTCAGTTTGAGGTAAAGAAGAAAATGGAATCTTTCGGTGTATAACTCGCTGTTTTAGAAAGGTCGGACAGCCATGTAAACATTCAATGAGACGTTTCTGTCAAATAGAAAGAAACTGAATAATGGTAAATCAAAGATTTTTCATTCTCGGACTGCAATTTATTACTACATCTTTAAAAAGCTTCCTTATTATTCAGTAGTTGTATTCGGGCGATGAAACGACACTAAGAAGCTGCTTCAACTTCAGCAGTGTGGATCTCATTAGGACTCACTGGCTGACTTCAAGTAGGAATCCGATACAAGTTTGTCAGGGGGATCCATGGGACACAGCAGATGGCGGAGCACATATGCTGGGTGTCTCTTTGGCCGGGTACACTGATGAATATCTCCGAATGTCGGCTTACCTCAGAGGAACCTGGACGCTTTGCTCTTTTGAGCTGACTCAATCGGGTCTGACTAGGTTTATGAGCACAACACTGAACATTATTTCGTCATTTGGACGATCATGACTTTGACAGAGCTTTTTGCAGACTACGTATCTCATGTATCTGAAGCCATTTCGTGATTTTACTTTGAGGTGCATGAAAGGGATGATGTGGTGCCATGTTTGCCAACATTACATATTTTTCTTTACCCATGAGAGCCTCAAGACAGACAACCAACGCATTGCTGAATGTACCAATAGAAAAAAAAATATGACGATATTTATCATATGATCATGTCAATTGGACTGGATGAGGTGCATAGATGAAAGAAAGGTTCACTCATGGATAATTCATTTAGAATCTACAAGATCTACAGATCTACAAAAACACTGTTTGTAATAATAATTTATGTCCCAATATGGTTTCTGCAACAAAATAATTTAAACTACCCTCTTAAACACATATAAATATTTTATTCTTCTTCTGCACTGGAAAATTTGAGAATCTATAAATATGCAGTGTTTCTTATTCATTTTTCAAGTCAGACATGTAAGAAGTCCACTCAGAGTATTAATATCACAAATCATCATGGTTTCTTTTTTGTTATTTTACAGAATGTAGCTTCTGACGGGCGACAGCAATGTCTGCTTCCTGCATTATTGGGAATTCCAGGTTGCCCGGGCGGTGTACCGCACTACTTGCTCCATTGACATGCATGAGATAAAAACAGAGGCTGGCAGAACAGAAGCGACTGGCATTTGCTCTCGCTGCAGGGAAACTCACATCAGTTGTTGTAAACTCTGCTAACACTTTCTTCTCTTCATGGCTTCCCCTGTCAACCTCCTTTTTGGTGTTTTTGCCTTTTTTTGGTCCTTCTATCCTTCTGTTCTATTCTATTCTTTACAATAACTGTGAAACATCCAATTCATGCAGGAAACTAACAATTAAATGCAAGCACATGAATTACAGCATCACTGGAAAGCTTCATTTGCAGCGGCAATAGAGATTTGACGGACAGACAAAGGTGTGCGACTTAGGTCTTCTGTGTGTACGATCTCTGAATGCAGATCTGTAAACTACACATTTGATCATGGTGGTAAAGTGATGGCAGTACTGAACCCGTTGTCATGGAAATGTCAATGAGAGTAGAATCTGCTCCTTTTGCAGCGCGGTGGACGGCAGCAGAGCATCCTGCTTTCAGCCCTGGACAAATGGAGGACAGGGATCGGAATAATACAGCAAGGTTAGGCAGGGACAAGTCTCTCCACTCCATCCTCACAGTCCTCTTAATACTGTATGACTCGCCAAAGGCCAACTTTAGCAAAAGGCTATTAGTGAGACCTAATTCTCCCTCAGCTATGGGGCTTGTTCAAGATCACAGGCAGGTTCAGGTGGAAATGATACTAGCCACCCTACAAGCTGAACGAAAATAAAAATAAATGACACATATTAGATTTGATGGGTACAGTGATGATGTCAGATGGGGACATTTTCAACATCTGTGTCTAGAATTCCACAATAGCAGCAGTGGACTGTCCCTGTAGGCCAGCGGTTAGCGTGTCTGTCTGTTAACACAAAGGTCGGGGGATTGAGCCCACCCAGGGATGGAGGGTTGTTTGTTTTTGGTTTTTTTCCTATTGAAAGAAAATGAAGAATAAAAAACAGAGTTCAGAGGTCATGATTTGTGTAACACTGTTGTTAATGATTTTTTTTTTTTAAATGAAAGGCACGTTTTGATGATCAATTAATTTATTAGAGGAGATCAAATGAACGGAGGGTGATAATATTGAGTCCTTCTAGTTTCAACCTGTGGTTCCAGGCAAGCTAATATTGACAGTTTATATTGAAAATAAAATCATCTGCTGATGTGGTGAAGGAAGGAAACTATCATTTAAATTTTTCATGCTGAAGCAGTGTAACATTATAAAAAAGAGCCCAAAAATATGTCTGCATCTCTTTGTACGGGAGAAAGATGGGAAACCTGTGAAAGAGCATCAGTTGCCTCAGCGAGCTGTTTAATGTCCCCGAAGCTGCTGCTTTAACAGCAGATGATGTGTTTATGTGCTGCTGTTTCACACTCGACTGATACACAAAACATTTCTCTTGGTGTGTTGACGGCTTTTCAGGAGAAACCTGCTGAGATGCATAAAAGGGAACTGGGCACAGAAGTGACACCAGAGGGTGCATATAGTGTGAAACCACCGGCGACATTTAAGACCGACATAAAAAGAGCATGTGACAGTGAGATGATAACATAAATACGTTGATAAAATGAAATGAACAGATTGGTTCTTGGTATCAAAGGAGCTCCAAGTGTTTGGTTCCCACTGGAGAGTGCAGCATTGTACTGAAACAACCTCATTGGTTTACTGACCGTATATGACGTTAAACTAAATAATAATACCCAGTGACATTTAAGACAGTTCTTTTCAATGCAAATACCGGTAGCTTTTTAAGTGTGTTTGTGTGTGTGTGTGTGTGTGTGTGTGTGTGTGTGTGTGTGTGTGTGTGTGTGTGTGTGTGTGTGTGTGTG
>JBBMJM010115395.1:0-15256 GCA_037832705.1 Centriscus cristatus
GTGTGTGTGTGTGTGTGTGTGTGTGTGTGTGTGTGTGTGTGTGTGTGTGTGTGTGTGTGTGTGTGTGTGTATGTAATGGAAAGGTGTTTGAGAAAGAGTGAGAGCTAAAGTGAAGAATGATAAAGACGTCATCCCTCTGTCTGTGTGTTGATGGATGTGGAAATGATAAAACACCCGACACAGGCTGTATACTTTCATCCCTTTCAAAACATTGCACGTTCTGAGTTATAAGACCTTTTTATATTTGATCAGTTGTTGAACCTCCCGTTGCATCGGTCAGTCTAAGATGATGTTCCTATTCCTGGTCATTAGATTATCTCTGAAAAGCAACCTATGAACAGGTGGAAGGGTTGCACGTTTTGCACATCTACAATCAGCCAAAAACAGAGCACATCTTCTGTGAGTGCACAGAAGCAGCTGGAGGACATTCAGAGATGGAGTGCAAGCATAAAGTTTAGAGATAAATAGAGCAATTTGGAATGTATGCTACTTTGGGAAATGAAAGAGTGCTGGGGAATACTTTATACCAAAATCAGTCATTTTTAGGAAAGAAGTAAGTGGTGCCCTAACATTGAAACATCACACTCTTGAATAAAGATAAGAAAAAGGTCCATAGCCTGTAAACATGAGTGCAAGAAATAGAACTAAATGGGTTTCATGATTAATATGTGAATACATCTTGCAGGGTGTTGATGAGCTGGAGAAAAGTGGTATGAATGCTTATAACAGTGCCCCTGTGACATGCACCGAGTGGCCTGAGGCTGAGCTTTATTTTCAGCCTGAATGGCTTCACTAATGAATACTAGCTTTTTATACACACTATTTTCTCGGACGCGTTACCTCCTCCTGGTGAGGACTTTTGGTTAAGGAAGACAGCTGGTGAGTCACTGTGGCATGAGTGTAGGCTGCAAGCACGGGTGGGACGTTCACCTTTGCTTTGGTGGTGTGCTTCCAAAAAGCCATGTTGCTTTTTTTTTTAAACCACAGCCGATCATGTGTATAACGAAGCCTCAGTAGTGGGTGTGACTGAGACGCAGACAGCTACTTATGACTTGTCATTCCAAGGGTAGCCAGGCCTTAGAGCATATTTTCTATTTCCCAATTACTCTAAAGGCTATGACATTTGCCAAGAGTGAGTGTCGGAACATAAATTGCCAATGATCCAGCTGTTCTCCTCAAGCTACACCTTACCTGCTGAACTCTTCTAATCTAATGTTACAACGTTGTAGGCATTTTAATAACCAGGCGAAAGCGAAGACCAGATATTTTCTTGAGATGACTCACAAAGATCTGTGTCCTGTGTTTGCGACATATTTTAAGCTTCCCTTCCTTGTGCTGCAAAAGTTTTGCATGTCATTGCAATTGTAAACACCCGTACTGCTGTCTGAGCCGGGTGTCGAAGCAGAAGTGTCGTACAGTATTTCAGAAAAGTTTCAGTGTGCTGAATGTTGCGAAGGTTTGTGCTCTAAGGAAAGTTGATGTCAACTATCCACATGGCCGACCCAGAGTGACTGCGCTGCTACTGCAGTTTTGGTGATTTGGTGATTAATTTAAGTAGAGAGCCTCATGTTTGGCTCATTAGCCAGCTGCACAGAAAAAACAAAATATTTTCAGTGAAATCACATGATGCTTGAAGCATTCTCAATGTAATATTGTAATGGATTGGATTTTAGAATACATATAATATATAATTTTAGAATCATATTTGCCCAAGTTGTCACGTTTTTATTATTATTTTGTTTTACAGTGAATGTTTTCTGATTTCTTCTATATGAGGCGTTGATCTTGCTTCAGGATGAATGACCGGCTCATCAACATCCACAATGTGGTATGACAGTCAAGTCGCATCACTGTACCCCAGCAAACAAAGCACATAGTTTTCCTCCATTTCAGCGTTTTAGCAAGGAAAGGAAGATCCCCAGAGAGAAAGTGAATTCAGGCTGTCAGCAGGTAGAATTTAGAACAGCGCCTGACAGAAAAGGAAGAAGAAGTAGACTGAGGAAGAGGATTTCTTACTGTTGGGTGCAGTAACCACATCAAGTGTCCGGAAAATAGAACAGATTGTCCCAGATTTGGAGGAAACACAACTCTGGAAACTGGAAAACATCAGCTGCATCGGAATTATATTGGATTTGTCTTCTAATTCACCCTCCTGAATATTCTTTGCATTTTGTTTGTCAGATAGCTGCTTTAGAAGCGTATAATGCTTTGGCGCATAATTATCTTTCATTATACAGTCAGATTTTTCTCGGAAAGAAGCAGAGTGATTGTTGGTGTGTCACATCCGTCTCAGAACGGCATAACGCAAGCTGAGCTGTAAACCCTGTTGTTTCTGAACAGAGACTCACTTTTTCGGTAATGTAGTCCAAAGTGCGCGCCTATCACTGACGTCTGATGGATGGTGGATGTATCTTATTGTAGGAGAAGGATCTTTCCTGGAACACTGGATGCATTTCTTGCCTGGATGTAACCAATTTATGTAGATGCCTGCAAAAGTGGGGCAGCATTCAGCCCAAAGAGGAATTGGGTCCTATCAAAACAGATGATAATGTATCATACGTATCATTGCATTCTTGCAATAAAAGATTGTCCAACATATTGGATTGGGAAGACGTGAAGTTAACCATTTCATCTTCTTGAAACCTACTTGTTTTCACCCTAATCATGTTGAGTGAGTCATGTTTTTCTGCAATACGACACATTGTTTTCATTGCTTTTTGGCCGTTTTTATTGCCTAGCGAATGCCTGGAAACAAAATCAGTGATGTTGCAAGGCTTACCCACCACTAATAAAGTAAACTATCAATCACGTCAGCGCTCGTCCCTGAGAGAACAACCATACATGCTGCGTTCTGTTATGTAGCAGCTCGAGGGAGCAGCAGTCCTATGGAGGAGACTATCGACAACTTATTTCACCTTGGATCTTATATATAAGACACTCTACACATCGGCGCATTGGAATGTAGATTGATTGGTTCTTTTCTCTATCTCCTTGCAACACTTGGTAGTGAACTGATATCAGGACTTTCACTTCAGTTTATTCTGCCACTAGTCACTGAATGAAACATGTCATGTTAAAAGGCTCTGCCACCATTTTGGCCAACTTTTTTTTTTTTTTTTATTTGAGCAGCAGACGATGGGCTGAGAGCTGCAGTTTGACAGGCAGCCCTGCCCTCTCTTCTCTTCTGGCAACCGTTACACAGGACAGGGATCAGGATGTTAACAAATGGAGTGACAACAGGAGCAGTTAATGTCATTCTCTTTCTGCATCTTTTATTTGTATAAGGTGATTAGTCATCATGTCTTCGTGTAATGAGTCTTTCCAAATTCACATGTCATTGGTTAAACGATCTTATTTTTAATCTTCTTAGTTTTTCATATCCTAGCAAATGATGTGTCATGGCTGTTTCCATGGCAACACTTTTATGGACCACAGAGGTACCGTCCATGAAACAGCCAAACTAGTTTGCCAATAGATGCTTGTGCCCATTAGCCGTCTCATTTGTCTCAGACTAGGAAATCTGTTTTGTTTTCTTTCATTGTGAAATTACGTTATGAGCCTACTGTGTAATAGCAAACGCATGTGAATTTCCATGCAGGATATGGACACATTCTATTGGGGAAACAGTTGCACAACAGGAATCTTTGATATTTTCCTCATTAGAAAAAAATGAACTACATGTTTGAGGGTGATCATTAATTTTATTCCACCTTTGAATGCAGTTATAATAAGCAGTAGTCTAGGTACACTGTTTTATCAGCATCATGGTTACAAGAGCTGGCATAGCAACCAATACGACATGGATTCATGAAATGTAAACCGACGGCTGATTAAAAATAGATACTGATAAAAAAAAGCCCATATAATTCCTTTAAACTAGCTCCCACCAGAACATGAATGTCAAGGAAAAATGTTCTCCAGTGTTCCACGTAGCTGTCTCCTGTATGACCCCTCAAACAGCAGTTGTATCTGGAAAGAAGGAAGCTTAACTATTCACATAAAAACTAATTTCCTGCCCCCACTTCTACTGCCATTTTCCAGGTCCAGGCAAATCAAATGAGCTATTTCCTTATTTCTTCTATGCCTCATCTTCTTTTTTTTTCCTGGGGGTGAAGGTTGGTAGTCAGGTGTCTATTTTTAGTCAGAGTGCACTGCTTTTTTAGCTGTCTTTCGTTTCTCTCAAGCACAGTGATCCTGGAGCGCGTCTTCATCTGCCGGGGTTCCTGAGAGGATGACGTTATGGCATTTGGAGAAGATGGGGGTGTGTGGTAGATAACTTTTCCTGACTACAGCTAAGCTGTGAGTCAGGAAAGTAATAACAAAGGACAAACCGTCTGGGATATAATCTTTAGAAGGTGTTTTGGCATGTATGTAAGGACTAGTGTTATATTATTGCTAAGGTTCTGGCAGTACCTAGTGTATGCAACTGCATTTACAGTATGTTTACATTTCCTACAATGAGGGAATGTCGGGTTGATTTCTCCATCAGTCTCTGCTGTTGCTCCCTGAGTCATTGAAAAATTAAAAACAACGTATTGCTCCGTGGCTCTCAGAAGGCACCGGCCGAGTCGCCGACAAGTGGCAGAATGAAAAGAAGAGGCTTATGGATCTGTCCGTCCCACAACAACTTTGTTAATCACGCCCTTGATCGATCACCTCACAGGAAACATTGCTTCCCTTTGGAAAATGGCACGAAAGATTAATGTTCCTACGAACATCTCCGCATTATTTTCTCTTCTATTGAAAACAAAACAGTGTGCAAGCCTTAAAACTTTACAGTACTGGGAGTACTGGAGAGGAAAATAACTTTGGGGAGAGGACAATCATTAGCAACATCTGTCCCTTTGCCTGATGAGAATCATGCAAAATCCGGAAAAATGCTAGATCCAGACACAGCCACAACCCTCGTGATTGAGAACACCAGATTAAAGGCCTGTACATACTCTGCAAGAACAGAGAGATTTGTTTGTTTTCTCGAGGTGGTAAGAACAAAATCCGCACATTTCATACATCACGAGAAAATCAAGTGCAGAACTCGGCACTTTTCTGCCGTAACCACAGCCACTTGAAATTTCTGAATAGTTGGTGGAAGAAGCTGCAAGAACTCCCAACCCAGTGGGGAGGGAGAGAGGGAGAGAGAGAGAGAGAGAAAACATGTTTCCCTGTTCTTGCAGGTGGAGATTAATCTGGTCATAATTACCTGAGGACAGAAGAGGAAAAAGAGGACCGTCTTTCACTGTAACACTGTGGGAATGAGCTTCCTCTGCAACACAGACTCAAATCGCTGATACTGAAGAAGTAGGATTTCTTTCACTGATTATAGTCTCTATGTTCCACTGAATATGTTACCCTCTGTTGCTGATTGTCTCAGCTATGGGTCAAAGGACTGGCCAATGAGCCATGAAGCAGTCTTGATTAATTGAAAAGTCTGTGAGATAAAGACTACTCTGCTGCTAAGCTGACGAACACAAAAGGTAATGAAGATTCAGGCAGCATGAAAAGCCAACTAACAGCCCAGAGCTAGCAGCAGTAGATGAAGCAGGTTTGTGGAATATCTTTGTTTCTCTATAAACAACTGGCTGAGCAACAATTTACTGGCACATACATGTAGACAATGGTTTATTACCCTCCACACAGTCTCCTTTCTTTGGTTGTAGTGAGTGCAATACCAGAGATTAATATGTTTATAGGTGAGGGAGAGTCATGGTTACATAGCTTATGTTCATCCCTTTTCACATTTGCCTAGTCGTGAATAAATGCCTCACTCTAAGAAATCTGATCTCTCCGTCGTCTTCCATTGGACTTGACAGACTTACAGGATTTCCAATAGTGATATACATAGTACTTACTGTCTAAGACATAGGTATTTGTTGAAACAAGGCATGTATCACATGACAGTCACAGAAACAACAACTTTATCTAACTTTTGAACAGCAGATTTGGAATAGTGATTAGTAACACATGGAAACTGTTGATTTTTTTCCCCTTGCCCTCAAACCCCTCTCTCCACTGCATTTACCTTCATCACCTCATTAGCACATATACCTTTGACTATCCTCTAAGGTAGCGCCTCCAGTCGCATGTCAGCAGGACCGACACGCCATTGGCTCCCTGCTGTTTGGAGACGACTCCTTGAAGTAGCTGCCTTGGTGCCCACTGAGCCATGCACCTTTGAGAAACACTATGAGGCACAGTGTGTTTAAAGCACAGATTTTTCTGGGAGAAAGGCCCAAGTCAAACAGAATCTAACCCGGAATTGCCCCTGTGACTCTTCTCCCTGATCAGGAGAATGTGCTTCTCTTTATATTCAAACAAAACAAAACACCGGGGGAACTGAGCTCAGAAGCTGTGCAGAGAGCAGTGGTTTGACAGCAGGAACTGTCAGATGGCATCTTTATTATGTTACAAGAAGAGTCCTGGAGGACCGCGCAAGCATCTGCTTCCCCTCTTCACTGCCACCACAGTCATATAGAAAGGAAGACACTTCACCCTTTTGACAGGGAAAGGATGTGATTTTTTTTTTTAAAGGAACAATGCAGCCCAGACAAATGTCTCTAATGGGGGAAATGAAGAGTTGTGTGCATTATGTGTTGTTGGAGTAGAGTGACACTTCTTTCTTAGCAATTGTGTCATAAATCTCCAAGCAACCACAATGATGATTAAGTCCAGGAATGAGTTGGCTGTGCAGAAGTAACTCAATAACAGGACCTTGAACCAACTTCACAACCTTTGTTTGTGACTCATGCGGATCCAATGCAGCATGCATATGTGCTGTAGTTGACATGTTTATGCAGAATTATTTACCCCAAATCCATCAGAATAATTCTTAAATGCAGGTTCAGTGTAAGAGTAGATGTGTTGAACCAAATACCAATACCCGTGACTCACAAAGGGCACCTGCACTTGCCTTCCTACTGGGAGTGTCTTCCCAGCAGTTGGTGGAGTATCGGCACCGGAATTGGAGCTGTGCCTCAGTGGGGTTTCTTGTCTAGAACTTGTGAACATGAAATACCAGAAGTGAGGTTTCGGGGGGCTAAATTAGCTGTTTCGTATAGGAACTGAGAAGAAAGCCACCAACTCTGATTCAAATACTATATATGAGATTTCCATTCATATAAAGATGTAACAGCTTTGAGGGATTTGAACTGCTGATTGTGGACAACGATGTTAAGATTCAGCATGTACAGAACAGCACTGGGGGTGGAAACAAACAAACTTAAACCGTAACGCACATTTGATTCAGACACATGAAACAAAAGTTTGCAGTTGAGGAAATTCCCTGTACATTTGGGTAGAAACATTTCAATGCTGCCGGGGGGGTGTCAGCGCAGAAAGTTGCGTTGGTTTTACTCCTTTGTTCTTCATTCACTTTACGCTGAGTCTTTGTTGAATCTCTGGGTGATTGATTTCTGAAAGTCCTCAGACCTTGCACTTCATTGCTCCAGTGGCTGTAAATACACCGCGACTAATACAAAAGAAAACTTGGATGGGTACATACTGTTATGTTGTACAAATAATACTAACAGTGCTAATCGCTTCAGTTAGCTACCAGTCTGTCAGAAGAGGAACTAGCTTTTTAGCTTAATATGGGATGAAAATAGTGAAGTTGGCTGCTAAAAAATAGACCGACAATGACCCATTCATGGTAGTTCTAGCACCAATGGTATGCGTGGACAACTGAGGCATCACAACCACATCAAGACATCCTGTACAACCCAAATTTAACCAAAATGACAGTGGAAAGGAATTTTCCAGCAGTCGCAGCGGCTGGGTACAGGCAACACAGCAGTCATTTTGACTGTGTGTGACAGTAAACAGTGACCATAAGAAATATAAACCAAAGTTAGCACTTTTAGCAGTCATAGCAAGAAGGTCCCTGGTTCGATACCTGGCCTGGGATCTTTGTATGTGGAGTTTACATGCTCTCCCCATGTCTGTGTGGGTTCTGCCTGGGTTCTTCTGCTGTGGTTCATTGGTGACACGAAATTGGCGGTAGGTGTGAACGTGAGTGTGAATGTTTGTCCGTCCTTCATGTGGCCCTGAGGAGCTGGTGACTCGTCCAAGGTGTCCCCTCATGTACACCCTCTGACAGGTGGGATCGGCTCCAGCACAGCCGCGACCTATAACTGGAGCAAGCAAGAGAAGATGAATGAATGAATATAAACCCAAGTGGGCAGGCACATTTCCCATGGAAGAGGTGATGCTGACTATAAGAGATGTTCTTTTATTATTGCACAATGAAGCTGATGATAAAGTCCAATGCCATGCCTCTCTGCATCTAGCTCATCAAAATGGAAATGACCGGTTGGATTTAAGTGCAGTCTGCATAAATCCATCTCCTGTGAATGTTTATAGCCAGCTGCTGCTGCTCAAGCTGTATTCCTTCAGAATTCTGTACTTTTTACTGCTATGCAGTCCACTTTTCCTCCTCCTCCTCAACTCAGTGGTTATTCCAGGACTCGCCGTCTCCCCAGTCTCAATTACTTCAAGAAGACGATTGAT
Organism: Centriscus cristatus; assembly: GCA_037832705.1. Classification (NCBI taxonomy): domain Eukaryota; kingdom Metazoa; phylum Chordata; class Actinopteri; order Syngnathiformes; family Centriscidae; genus Centriscus; species Centriscus cristatus. The sequence goes on from JBBMJM010115395.1 coordinate 8,503, forward strand.
TATGTTTTTTAGCATTCAAACTCATGGCAGTGGTGAAACCGTTTGGGCTCACCTCCATGACTCCTCTCTTCGCTAATGACGCCCTGCAACTTGTATCTCTGCAGAAGCACCACCGGGGGTCTTAGCACAAGCCCTCTGTTACTATTCTTGGCCTCAGTTGCTAACCAGCTCCTTTTAGTGCATCCATCATCAGCTCCATCACCTGTGCCTCAGCCATATCCAGGAAGCAAGAATTACAAGAATTCAAGAACATCTAGGCACAACTAAGGCTGTGAACTTCAAGAATGTTCTTTCTTTGTGGCTGAAAGTATCGTATGTCAAGCTGTGAATATCCCACTCAGCTGTAAATGCTCTCCTGTCCTGAGATCTGTGGGTTTAAAAATGCATTGGAACAATGGCAATGCACTTGGATCTAACACCACATTAAACAGTGTTGTAGAGAACTGTATTTTATTTTTTAATCACACACTGCAGCGCGTGTCCAGGGCTCAACTTTACTACTTTTGCTTTCCTTGTAGTTTTCCTTGACATCTACAGACACACTGATCTTTTATCATGGTCAGAACTCTACAAACTGAAATCCATCTGCTCTGACTAAACTTGAGTAACTACCAACCCCATCTACCATAAACTGCAGACTTACTTTTTTACTAAATTATGCAAGAATGTGTGCCCTTGAGAAAGGCCTTTGTATGTGCTACACATATTGCACTTGTAATAGTGTATTATCACTGAATCTTGATGTTTTCATATTGGTTTGGTCAAAAAACTGGGGTATGGGCTACAAAATCGTTCTTACAAATTGTTACTTGGCGGGATTAATTTAGAATAGATTTTTAAAATTTTGTAATTTCTCCCCTCAAACAGCTCAATAAGACTGTCTCTGCTGTTTGTAATGACCAGGGATCATCCTGTGGGTTGTTCACAGCTTTGCTGTTCTCACCGTCAATAATTGGGTGACAGTAGCCACTAAAGCCACTCCTGCCATTGTGTGTGCTTTCTTATTACATGGTCTTCATGCTAATAATCAACATTCAATTAAAACGGCCTCCAGTGATTTGCAGGATTGTCCTGTATATTTAACACTTATCAGAGTTGGTTTCGTCCCCCATGAGAGCAGTATCGCTTATGTCGGCTACAAAGCCTTGGCAACTAAAAAGTTGCTTGGAGCCTGTTGCTAAGCTTCCGCTTCAAACCTTGGTATTGCTTCTCTAAATAGGTTTATCTCCACTGAGGTCAGACTACTTGTTTGAACTGAGAGAGCACTGTCAGTAGAATACACAGTAAGAGTTTAGATACAATTATGGAAGTTAAGTTGTCCTGTGTTAACACCTGGCCACCGACTTTTAACCTACCTTCAAATGGTCTAATCTCAAACCATTAAACTCAAGCTGACAAATGCATTTAAAACACATTCTACACACTTCACCCTTTGAAGGTCAGTCTTAATTTTAAGGTATAGTCTTTCCTAAAAAGTTAAATTATTCTATAAGTCTTTTAGTTTCACAATTCGTAGACTTTCATCTGTACAGACATTCTTCATCGGGGTCATTTCTTTTGTTTTTCTGAGCCGTCGTGTTTTATAATTAGATGTCTTCTATTCTTTTTCTTCCTCAAATGCGAACAGCTTAATGTAATGCAGTGTGTCACATGCTGTCACAGCAGTGGACTCTCCCGCAGGTCTGATTCGCGCTGCCTTTAATTAAACCAATGTGTTTAATGTTGACTGGCATGTGTAGCTTCCTCATTTGTATGCTGAGTGAATGTACCACAGATACAGGTGCCTGTACAAGAGAGGACATGGAGAGGGCATATTCTTTAACCATTCAGACTACAGGGGTCTGTGGTGGCGATCGGGAATAATCGCCTAGTTGGCCCTTTGCGCACTCAGCAAGGCAAAGTGTGGAGTTCATTTGCTGTGAAAATATATCTCCTTTCCTTGGCTGTTGGTGTTCTCCCTCTCTCTCCACATTCAATGTCTGTTGGTGCTGTGTGCAGCCGCCACCGTCCCTGTCACAGCACATGTTTTATTGCTCACTAAAGCATAATGCTCCACTACTCTTTGATTGTGATTTATTTATTTATTTTCTGGTGTCGCCTGTAAGCCCTTGTGAACGATGGGGGGGGGCCTCAGGCCTGCGCTGACATGATCTCCGGGGGTATTAAATTTATTGCCGGCATTTGTTTCCCAACTCTAAGTGGATTGGACGACTACACAGAAAAATACACATCCCCCAAAGTAGAAGAGCTTCAACAAGAAAACCAGTGTGTCCTCTGCGCCAATGTTTTTGTTGGTCTCGTATCAATTTTGCATGACTGCAGATAGACTTTAGTGACCGGACCAGAAATCTGCAGCATCACAGCAGCAGAGTTAATTTTCTCAGTTATCTGAGATGTGGATATTGGTTCAGAGGACTAGTGTTATGTAATTATTGATGTATCAGTGTGTGGTTTGAGATCAGGCCAGGTGTGTTGATGGTGCACACATGTGTAATCGACGAAGTAAAAGAAAACAGGAAGATGGAGTTATCAGGCAAAGGATTCACTTTGTCTCACTTTCTTCTTACTGCCCCTTCTTCTCTTGTCAAGTCTTTGAAGCTGTGACAAAAGGAGGAGAAACTGAGTGTATTATATATTATTTTTACATTACCAGCTAATCAATCTCACAGATGTTATGTTTATTCATTTTTGAATAGATTCTAGTTTGACCCCTATCATAATTTGGTGCAGCCTGTTATAATGTCAAACATTGGAACTCTCTACTGCAGTGACAGGAGAGTGACTGTGTGGGGAAAGGGGATTACAGACATTTGGGTATCAAATTAGTTTTACTCAGCTACATGTGTTTTTTAGCCCTGGAGAGAACGGAGCTTGTTGAAATGTTGTATGTGTGACGTGTGACATGATGCATCAATGAGGTCTGACAGACTACAGCTTGTACAATTGTCACAATTATGGGGAAAGATTCACTTCTTTCAGGGGTGAGTCATGCTTGTGAGGCACACCACATATGATGGGAAGAAAAAAAAATGCCTCGGTTGGTCCACTGTGACTTCTAGTCTGATACCATTACGCCTGCAGATGTTCTTGCCTATCATTGCATCTTTCCCAGCTAACACACGACAATGTGCTGGCCTTTCTCAAGTACATCATGTTCTGTGCTACTTGGCACCTCTGTTTCCATCTGCCCAGATGGTTTTACATTGAGACGAGGGTTCAGGGTGAATGTAATCCTTGGGTAGAAAGTGGCTCATCAGTGTGGAAATCAGCATTTAGACTGTTTCCTTATTTACTTTCAGCAATCATTAAACTGATGTCTTTGTGAATCGAGCCTTGTGTTCATGTCCTTGCACTGACATAGAGACCATGCCAGCACCACTGGCGACTGAAGTGACATTTGCAGACACCTTCGCTGTCTGCAAATGCTGTTTAATGTGCTGCAGTGGAGTATTCTAATTTGCTACCTGGTCTGCAAGATGATGGTATCAGTGAACCCCCCCGCCCCACTTCATTTCTTAGTGTCTAGTGTCACCTCCGTGACAAATTGGATGATTCACAAAAAAATTCGGTCTTTTCCCCCCTACCTTCAATCGTAATAATAAAAAGGAAAAAGTGACATTCTCAAATAAATATCTGAACTTTTTTCATCAAGTTTCATATCAAGAAAAAAATAAGCAAGAATAAATTGTATTTTGGAAAACAAATTTCTCAAAACCTTGACCTTGTCTTATACCTGCAGTGAAAAGGTCAATAATACCATATTTTCAACAAATTGACAAGTAAAGTAGGTCATAGTTTAAGCTCCTCGCAAATTCTCCTCTCGCAGCATGAACTTTTATTTTTACTTTTTGGTGTCGGCTCAAGCGTTACTGTCAGATTTCAGTTACCAACAAAACAAGACATTACTGAAGACTTTTCCTCAGAATGTGGAGAATGTGGCCCCAGGTTAGTAAATTTCATATTTTAATCATGCAGTGCACTTCACAAGGGGGTTGGGGCCGAAGATAATGATGATGTCGCATATTAAAATGGCTGCTGACACAAATGAACACCTCCTGCTCCTGCAGCTCGCTGCAGCAGAGGTCCTCCTCATTAGCTTCAGCTAATTGTGGAAGGGATCAGAGGATTTCTGTAGGGTTTGGCCTTGATCTTTGTTGTCCTTCTCACGACGATAGGCCTGTGTATTGTTCTGTTGCAGTCAGCCTGTCCTTTCATCATCTACTTCCTGGATGGTGAGGGGCTGGAGAATTCTTCCTTTGTAAGAAGGACCATCAGGATGGCCAGTGAGTGGTTGGACTTTGTCTGACTATAGCTTAGATGGAAGAGAAATGTTTTTACACAAATTTCAGTAATACGTAGAATTGTTGGAGTGTGCGTTAATACACTCAGTGTGTTCACTTATTGAATTCACTTACTCTAGACCAGTATTGTTTAGGCTACATCTAGATGCACGCCTCATTGCTGTTACTCCAGTTTGTACATATGTTCCTCATCAGAGACTTTACTATCTAGTGTCTGCAGGGAGAAAATGTGGCTTAGAAGCACCAACATCCTCATGAACAGCACTGGCTGCCCTCCTCTAACAATAAAGCCCCAGATCAGTGTATTTGAATCTGATCTGAATAAATATCACCTGCCCGTGCAAATATTTCCAGTGCTGTGCTGTAAATCATGTTATCATGTAAATGTTTGTGATTGGAGAAAACCGTTTTTCCCTGAGAACCCAAAAGCCAGATGTGATATATAATTTTCACAGTGCGACCTGCGTCCACCATGAGGCCTTGTGGCAGTTGGATAAGCATGGAACACCCCCAGCAGGGTCCACCAGGGAGGCATGCAAATCAAATACCCACACCAGATGAGATCTGCTCTCAGTGGAAAGAAAACCCCCAACATACCAGTCTGTCAGGTTCTCCTTCATTCTTTTGTTGTTTCTTAAATCACAACAGTGGCGTTGAATCAGTAATGTAATTTCCTGGTAGTAATCAGCATGCAGGCAAATTACTCACCCGAAATTTGGATTGCAGCTGCACCTTCATTCCTCGTAGTCCTTCAGTCCCACTCTGCATATTTCTCTCATGTCATTGCTGCTCTCTTTCACTCATATTTCTCTTTCCCCGCATCCCTCTCCCCTTATAGATCTCATTTGATGGATATTACTCAGAGCTGCCAACAGGGATGCTGGTACGTTAGTCCCTGAATAGATTATGTTTCTTGGAAGAAAGGAGGTCGATTTATGCCTTTTCATCATTAAGAAAAAAAGCATTAAACCAATAATGGTTCAAGAGGTAGAATTTATGGAATGTGCACTTACTTAAAAATCTATGGGTCCCATGTTATTAACTGACAAGGTCTGTGGCAGCAGAGCGCTTTGCTCTGAACCCGCCACGTGAAGACGGCAGTGGCAAAGCACTTTGTGTCTGGGTGTATGGAGGCCTGCAATCTCGGCAAGCTGCTTACAAGAAAGACCCTCGTGCCACCGGACAGCTCTACGTTTGGACACAAACACGCGCTCTCCTCTAATGGCCCGTGGGTGCAGTGTTGCTTCCCTCACTGGCACATTTATGTTGTCCCTGGAATGATCGCAGGTGCAAAGAAACTCCCCGAAGATGCATCTTGGTAAAATTCAAGGTGAACAAGTTGAGTCGTCGCCAATTTCCGATCGCTACCTCAGGTGTGTGAGACTTAGCAGCACAGCTCTCTTGTTTGATGTTTGATTGTTTTTCTGTCTCATGTACAATTATGTTTGGGCGTACCTAAGGGGCCCCCTCGCATCACTAGCTCTCTACCTCTGAAATGCTTTTAATAGTGTTTTTGCGATTTCATCTTGTAAATCCACTATCTCGATCATGCTTGGCTGACTTTGTTGATGTCCGCTCTTTCTGTTGACACCGTTTCAGAAATGAGGTGGATGAAAGAAGGAGGGGGTCGAACATTTGTGGGGGGGGGTGGGGCAATGGGGGAGTGTGTGTGTGGGGGGGTGGTCAAAAGGAAAAGGAGGAAAGCCAGTACTGTAAGAGGCTTAAGAGCCTCCTGGAAGCTGTCGTTTGGCTTGGGACCGAGTTTCTCCTTTATCTTCTCTGAGCTTTGTGATTCCACGCAAAAGTCTGACCACCACTGCTCTGCTTGGTTGGCTGTGGCAAGAACACGCACATACACCCACCGGCTTAAATCCCTCTCACACACGAATGACTCCATCTTTAATTTCGTGGGTTGAACTTTTGAATTGCAGTTTGTAGTCAACAACAACAACAACGACAAAATGAATCCAACGGAAACAGAATTTATTGACTTTTCTAGGTTGTTGGTCAGATTTCTCCCACCAGAGTTCATTCTTGGGACTTAAAGGACCCTTGCACACATGCAGTGTTGTTCATCTAATGTGCAAACAGTTTGCAACTTCATGTGAGAAGTCTGAAGTCAGTAAAATGTTTATAAAATAAAGTTCCAGACACAGGCACACAAATTATTTATTTATTCAGGTATCACATTATTATTACCCTTCACAGTACCTTTGTCTATGGTCTGGTGGCATAATTGTGTGTTTGTGTGTGTGTGTGTGGTGGGTATAAATCAGAAAATAAATCAATACAAAATAGTTTTACTCTTTAATGTACACTTGCACAAATCTCTCACTTTTTCTAAACTTAAGACTTTTCCTGAATTCGTAATATTATGATGTATTGAATGTATTTATTTTGATTAAAATCTCGATTGGCTATTTTATTATTTTTTTAATAAGAGGCAACATTTT
>JBBMJM010115405.1:0-15254 GCA_037832705.1 Centriscus cristatus
TGATGAATGCTGACAACACCGTTTTGTTTTCTTTTTTAAAATGCTGTTTAGCTTTCTTGGAAAGCACCTGACATTCATAAATGACTGTTAAGTTCTGAGTACTTTGGGAGAACGCTGTAAAAAAAAAAAAGAGAGAGAGAGAGAGAGAGAGAAATAGTAAAATATCAAGGCAACATGATGCCATTAATTTTTGAATTTTTTCAACTTGACCTTACTCAGGTCAACAACACAAGATGCCCTGATATTTTGTTTTCTCAGCGTTTTATTTGGTTTTATTTACAGTGAAGGCTGATTGGCTAAAAGACGACATTGCAATGGAACATTACAATCTGACCTAGTCGATGTTATTGCCAGATGAGATGGGAGCTGCTCCTTGAGTTTTAGTCTCTACTGTCATCCCCCTTCATGACAAACACATCTTAGAACTCCCATCATTCAGTAAACACATCTCACCACATGTCTTTGGTCGTATCAACGCTAATGGATCCACCAGGCCTCCGGTCAGCAGCAGCTGATGAGTTTGGAGAAACAAGTAATGCATCATGTCCAAGCAGCAGCGACTGTCTGAGGCTCCCAAATGACACAAACAGCTGGACGAACAAACAGCTGTGCGTCTTAATTGATCGCACAAGCATCAAGCACACAGCTCGCATCGAGCTTTTCGGGTGCGCTGTCTCGTCTCGTATTCATCAAAAGTTTCGCTCCTACCAAACAGCTTGAGAAGGGCACTCTGTGCAAGGTCACACGTTCTCTATGGGAATCTGTTGAACTGATAACCACTTGCTGTTCATTTGCATTGGCAGACATTTCTCAGAGGCGGAACCGCGTGAAGCCTCAGTGGAGAAATACATGGAAACTTCCCCGAAATACAATTATTTCAGGCTACATCTGCTACGTCGTGTCCTTGCTTTTTTCTTGACACGGATCCGGCATGAAGTACAGCTTGACTTACACTGGTTGCATACACCAGTGGTTCAGAGAGTGTGATCCAGGACGTCTTAACAGGCTTCCAGTAGTTTCCCAGCAAAGGGGAATAATCCGATCCAGTCTTTGGTGATGTGTTCACCGCACTTTCTCCCAATAGAAACACGCAAGAATGCCAAATGTGTGTCAGCTCATGACACAAATCAGGGTTTGTCGGTTTCATAACCGAAACTTGATCACAAAGGTCAACCGTAGATAAACAACAGATCGAATGAGGCATGAAAACGTGATAGCGATGATAGACGGACGTATCACGGACCATTGCAGTGTCTCTCAGGACAGCATCAAGTGTTTTGATTCGCCCCCATGAGTGTAATTTCTGGACCCAGCAGACAGCTGTTTGTTAAACCAACTATAAACAGGCCATATGCCTCCTGCCCAGCACGACTGCTCGCTGCTGAATATTGAAAGACTTTTCCCTCAGGAGAGGGTTGAGACAATAACAAGAAAATGAATGTTGGTGCCACATTCAACAGGTGGCCACGAGCTCCTTTGTCACGCTATTACCCACAACTAAGAGCTTCTGCAGTGGAATACAACAGCAGAGGACTCCTTCTCTTTGATTATACACTCTCGGACGAAATCAAAGCCCATGGATATGGTCAGTGTCATTGCAGGAGCGAGCGCAGGAAGCCAAGGATGATTAGATAATCTGGAATATTTTCAAGACTAAAATTAATCAGTACTGTTTTTGTTCTGTCTTACAAAGCACAGATGAAATACAGCGTACAATGGTTTGTTGTGTTTGGCACACACACACACACACACACATACACACACACACACACACACGCACGCACGCACCCCTCTCGGTTTATATAAAATGGTTCAGTCCTGGCTGCCCCTGTAAACAGGTGATCATGCTAGCTTACAGGTTAGTGCAAATGATGTGTTCAAATCTGCTGGAAAAAAATTGGAATGCAAAGGGACAGAAGGACGAGAATAGAATAAATTGTGACAGAACGTCACCAGATTCCAACTAAAGAAAGGAGAGTTTAGTCATTGAAAAGCAGACAGACGTTTGGATGGCCATGCTAACGTTGAAGTTGCTGCCTCTGCTAACAGGTCCTCCAGGTCCTCAGCAGCTCCCCACTCCCAGCTGAAGAAGGTGAGAATGACTTAAATAACAAGCATTCAGCTCATTTATTTTTGACTTAATGGACTTCATTAACTGAAGTGGAAAAAAAAAAAAAGAGGCTAGTCTGTTCTGGACAGCTGGGAGAACTGAGAAAAGTGCCTCGATGCAGATGCAGAGAGAAATATGGTCATTGACGTGGAGTGTGATGATACATAACTGAGGCGTTTGGGTCAATATTCTGGATGATTACATCCACTTTCACCTATATACACTCACTCATTTGCTCGTTAGAGTGAACACTCCCACGAGGACTTGCTGGCTGGTGTAGTGATGAGCCGAATGTCACATGCCGGTCTGGACAACATTCAGTTTTATTACGGTACAGTAAGTACTTGAATACAACAATGTTATGAGCCTTTAAATGTTCAGTCGTATCCAGCTTTGGAAGGTTCTGGAGGTTTGGTTACAGGGTTGGCGTTGCTTGTGGTTGTGTAATATCCTTTCATGGGGTTCAGGATCTCTGGCAGGACATCTGGTTTTCCCTCATAAACTTGCAAGTAAGAGAACGTTGGCGTTGTAAATGCGCCATCCCAACCTTAAGCATGCGATGAGTGGTCTTTTACGACTCTTGACGCTGGAATAGTATGAGGTCTGATCATAGGTGGCGATTGTACTCTCCACTTTTCGTTCATTTTGTACCCACCCCTTTTTTAAATATGTATTCATTGTCCCAAACAAGAGTACTGACCGGCGTTGGATGGATTTCTACACTGAACTAAAGTGCTGAACTTTAGATCAGTTAAAAATATGTAGATCAGATAGAAAATCTGCATTCATCTCCATCAATAGGCCATGAAACTTCTACAACGTCCAGATTTCCAAGGAATGTTTGGTGGTTTCAGCACTTCCAAACTGACTCTCTTCTCTTGGTCAACCACTTGCTTGTATTACCCCCCCCCCCCAAGTGTGATTTATCACCAGCTGCAAAAGTATCCAGTTGTGGTTATTTTTGCACAAATGATCCTACTTTAGAGAGGAGGCATATAAACTGGCCCAGACCCCTTAGATCATGGTCTCTGGCTCTCAGCATGCCTCTTTCTTCCAAGGTCTTGCCCGATAATAGAAAATGCATGAGATGATCCTACTGAAACCGCTCAGGACACTTTTGGTCACGGTAGGGTGCAGCATTCACAACCTCTTCGTGTGACGTCCATTCCCCTGTGGTGAAGAGATACGTGGTGCGGCGCAGTAACAAAGTACTCAAACGCATAATTGCAACAATATACCGACGCTCCGACGGGATCTGGAAATCTTCCAGATCTACATAAAGAGGTTTATGCCACATTCGTGAAGGGATACCGGAGGAACATGGACATGTTCGCACATACACACCAGAGGCGGCTGGATGTAGGTCAATAACTCACACACACACACACACACACACACACACACACACACACACATACACATACAACCAGTGTGGCGCTGTTTATTTAATACAACGTTAGGCAGCCTCTCTCTCTCTCTCACTCACACACACACACACACACACTCACTCAGTCATTCAAAGACCTTCTTCACATTCAAGCAGACCAACGCTCCCAGCAAAAGCCCAGCCATTTTTCTGTTGTTGCCCGGCACGTGCACATGGACACACACACTTAGTCCCGCTCCCACTGAGCCGCAGGTACGGGGGCTTTTGTTCACCCCACACAGCTAATGTGCTCAGAGCGATGGTCCCTTTTGCACACGGACACACACACACACACACACACACACACACAGAGGCTCAGTGGTCCAGAAGGAGCACCTTATCTAATCCCACGGTTTATCCTTCAAAAGACTTTCTTTTCTTCCTCCTCTTTGTTCCCCTTCCCTCTTCACTCTTCATCTGTGTGTCTTTGAGGAACTCCGTGTCAGTGAGAAGCGCTGATGGCTGACGACACTCTCATTCTATGGGATAGGATCTGTCTCTGTGGAGACACACACACACGGACGCCCCTGTCTTTGAACAGGAAAGTGTCACAGAGTTTCCCCGTGCTCATACACGATGCTACACACAGAGGTTTCATATATACAGTATATATATCTACATACATACACCCATCTCACACACTCACAGTTGTTTTGTCATGTCCCATGTGGCCCCCAGTGATGTGTGTAGTCACTAGCTCTCTGCCACACACATTCGGTCCCACACACATCGATTTGCATCCGATTTCCATGTGGACTCGTTCAGTTACTGACAGTTTGTCAGACTCAAACCGGACTCCCCTCCTTTCCCTCCTTCTTCCCTTCCATCTCTTGGCCCTTTTGTCGCCCGACCATGCTCTCATCTTTCACTCTCTCTTATCCCTTCTCTCTTTACTTTTCCCCCCCGGCTTTGTCCCGTCGAGATGTGGTTAGCATGTTTTTCTTGTGCAGTGTCCCACATTGTCCACATGCCTCAGGCGGCGTTCCTCTCTGTACGTAGGCACAAAAACATCCATCACATCAGATTTCATGTTCTGTCTTTGACCTACATGACTGGACCTTGTACATCGGCGATCCTAGATTCTCCCCAGGGAGCGTTTCACCCAAGCATCTGGCTTTTCGAATGTTATAAATAATGATGACAAATGCTGCTTATGACTCTTGACAAGTGTCCTTTAGATCCTTAAACTGTCCTGTGTTTTGCTGCACGTTAATAAAGCCACATCAAAATACTTTCACATCATCAGTATTCATCAGGGTCAACGTTCAAATGCTTTGCAGAATTGGTTGACACATTTGTGCAAAGACAAGTCTAAAGAGTTTCAACTCTGCTCTACAGAATATGTAATACAGGGGGAAAAAAAGCTGCCCCCCACCCCCTCCCCCCACGGGGTGTAGAAATGGGACAGATCCTACAATTACCTCCACATAAACCTTTTCCGAGCATAGAAATGTTCTTTAACTTTCATTTAAACATTATTAGATTTGTGGTAATCGCATGTGTTTGAAGGGAGTGACGAGGGGCCCCTTTGGAGGGGGCCCCACTGAGATGCCATGGAAGGGGAAGGGTTTTTGGTTATTTCAGACTGGGGGGTGGGGTGGGTGGGTGGGGGGCAGTCACTGTTGCTGCCAAATTTTGAGGCATTGCTGTGAAGTAGAACAATTTTCTCTCCTGTTCACAAGCTAAGTCTCTGACCACTTTCGCTTGGAAATGTCAGAGCTGCTCGTAGAAACCGGCCTCCGGAGTTAATCTGGGGACTTCACTGCCTCTCGTATTAAGCTAAAGATGATACTTGGTGTAATTGCAGTCAGGGCTCATAACTTGCACAATTTTTTCCCCCCTCTCCTGACAGCAGGAGACACCGTTACATAACAAGATGTAATGTGGCTGATCGTAGTCATCAGCAGATTTATAAGATTGGCAGGATTATCTAATTACTCAGGAGCATTAGTGTGAAACCGATCTGACACTTATGTCAAATAAATTACTACTTAAGTTATATTTGCTCTGTAAATACTTTGACAGTTGACAGTTTGACATCCTTGTCTTTTTATTCATGGAGTCTTATATAAATGTAGTTTTTGTACGTTACTCTATGAATTGCATGCAGAATGTCCTATTCCTGTTTCTGTCATTTGATGACATTTCAAGTTGCAGAAAACCTGGGCCATGCTGCCATTTCTTGCAAGTCAGACATATTTTTAGAGTTGATGTTTCTCAACTTACAAACTAAAGTGCCCATTGCACCTGCTTGGGAAAGTATGGGCGCCCACAGCAAACAGACAGCAGGTAATCTTAGCGCCGCTGAATAGAAAATGGCAAGAAACCTACATTATCATTAATCTGAAGACCATTTTGCTGACTGTTGGAGTACCGACTAATAATGATTGCGTTTCACCACCTCGGAGATTAATTGGTTCATCCGACATATGCCAATCCGCTATTAGTCACTTAAGCAATTAGCCCTGAATGTCTGATTTCTGCACGTTAAAAATATCTTTTCCATAACTTTATGATGAAGGATGTTTTCGCGCCCTGAAATCATAATCCTTGTCTCAAAATGATTTCCCTTTCAAAGTAGTTTTCAGCACCTGCCCCCCCCCCAAAAAAAACTCTCATGAAAGCAGACCACTTCAGAGAGGTGCAGATTTTCAATCCTGCTTCAGAGGGTAAGTGTGCACGCTGCAGAACATCCCCATCATCGGATCTGCCCACAGGAGTGTAAGGCTCTATTTAGTATGTCAGCAGCATGCCACTGTATCAGTAATGTGATATGAGATGTTTATTTAATTCCCCTCACGTTTGATTGTTCATGCAGAGGAGCAGGTTGAAAAAAAAAATGAGAAAAGATATTACGCTGCAGCGCGACTGCTTCTGTTGCTACCTTTCCGCTAATGAGGTTTGTTGATGATAATGACTATGGCAGCGATAGTGATGATGATGTAAGCGCTCTGAAACAACCTGCGGAGATCCCAGGAGTTGTTGTTTTAATGAAGAGAGCGCGAGGAGATGGAGAAAGTCAATGAGCTGCAGGTTGTGAGAAGAAACAGAAAAAGGCCAGCAGACAGGATGAAAGCATGAATAAGAGAAGACAAAATTGGGAGATACTAGCCCAGAATATGAAAGATGTTAGCCTGCACGCCGTACTTAGCAAACAAAGGGTATTGTCATTCCAGCTCCATCCTTGCACCATCTCCCCTTTAGTACGTCTCCTCCAGGCCCTGTGCTGATTGTGATAGCTGAGCAAAAGAATGGGACCGATTCAATTCTGCCCGCCTGCTACTCTGATGGGACCCCGACTCACTTTTCTTATGGACCAACTGGAGACCGATAATAGCCCTTATACACTACCGTCTGGCTACGCCTCAGACTCGACCGGAGAGACCAGAAATTGACTACGATCTTCTTCTTCTTCTTCTTCTCCTTTCGGCTTTCCCTCTTCAGGGGTCGCCACAGCGAAAGGGAAATAGAGAGATCTACGGGAAGGATTAGCAATACCCAGTGCGTGAACATGAAGGACGAAAAAGTGGAACAGGTGCATCAGATGTCTGAGTGTGCAATGTAAGAAACGTGAAATCTACTGGTAGAAGAAGGAAAGTGGATAATGGAGAGTGAGATCAGGAAAAGGAGAAATTGGAGATGCGAGAAAAGCATCTTAAAAGTTGGGCAGTCCCAGCAGGTGGATGTTGAAGGGTTGGTGTTATAGGGGAAACAACTATCTTTAGAATAGTGCATTAGTGCTGCAGATGCCCTCATGTGCAGCTGGAACAGTCAATCTCATGTAAAACCCAGCCCCCCGCCCCCAACTGTGACACTTTATGATCTTTAGAAAAAAGTCAGCAAGATTGATCCTTAAAAATGTCTGTGCCATGAATGAACAACAGTTTTATTTTCCCCTTGTCAGACTACATAATGGCATCACGAGATGCTTGGCTTGCAAGTGTACGCACATATGCTGGAGCAATAATGAGATCCAGTTTTTCATCTTCTTCCAAAAAATCCCCAGTAGGCTTTCAAACCGTTAGAGTGGGGGAGTGAAAACAAAAGAATGAGCGAGGGAGTCGTTTGCATTGTAATCCATCAGACACGGCAAAGAGAAAGGATCTCTTTCCGAGCCAGCCATGGACACCTCAGTACCTTGTTTTGATCCAAAATATCAGGGGCACTGTACAATAAAAAATAATAATTTTACACAATGCTCATACGACATAATAGGGGAGAATCAACAGATGCTGCAGTTGGATGATTATCCTACTATTTAATTCTGCATCTTAGGCAGCTAACAAACCCTCTGATTCCTACATTGCTTGCTGAGGTGTCCATATGTGTGTAATGTTCAGGTTCAGGGGATGTGTGATTTTGTAATTATCCCTCTGGCCTCGGGTCTAATCCTGGACTAATTCTCAACAGGACTCGGAGGGCTTTCTTATTAGAAAACCGGCTCGTAATCTGATGTGCCTGCAGACAGAATGAATGACAGAGAGAATGATGCGGGTGATACCGATGGAGTGAAATAATGTAACTTCTAAACAAGACAATGTTTTCATTCAAGTTTCAATTGACTCTGTTTCCATTCATTCACACAATTGTACTCTGGAAACCATTTCCACTTAGATGCCAGTTAGGTGAAGTTATACACCTTTTACAACCTCTGTACTCTTCATTGTGAACACATCTTTTAGCCCAACACATATATGCTAACGCTGCTGTAATGCTAGTTTAACTTAACTTTGCCTCTACCTTAGTTTACTAGTCAAAGTTGAGTTTGTGCATGTTGTCAAAAGTTTGCCTTTTTAATTCACTGTTTTTAGTATCTCTGACAAACAGTATTTCCGTTTAGCCAGCTAGCCTAGCTTGCGACTTGCACCATCACATTCAAGTGGTGGGTGGCTGCACTCTCCTTCTTCCACAAGCGTCCCCTCCTCTCCGGCTGATGCTGAGCTTAGTATGACGTCTAAATGACATGAGAAATCATCTTCACAAATTGGTCCAATGGGCAAAGCATAGCTACTGACCTGTTCATGTAGCAAACTGACCAAAATTGATTAACAATATGTATAAAAGTAGCTAAGGCTAATAGATTATGTAGAAACTGTGATGAGCATTGGAAAGGTGAAATCAGAGATGCTAATTATGATGATCTGTCTCAGATGTCCAATCCTGGCTGGGAACATGTCCTCGGTCTCAGCCCGGATGCAGTAAACACCCAGATGAAACCGCCACATGAGAATAATACAGCATTGGATATTCAGAACAGGTGCAGACTCATTCAACACAATTCAGTTTCAGTAGTTCATGTGGTGAGAATGCTGACAGCCTCAGGGACAAAAGACCTCACAAAGGCCATCTGCATTTTAAAACATCACGAGTGACGAGTGCCCCTTCATGAGCTCATGTAGGAGCAATTATTTCCAGAGCCTGTGTGTGCACCTGAATTGTTCTCGACTGTTTATTTCTCCCTCTAGATGAATTACAAATTCTGTCTGATGAACGTCTGCTTTTAGAGGTTACAGTTCCAAACCAGCTACCATCTCTCCACCAGTGTGATCTACTGATGGCCGTGCTTAAATTATTCATTATGTGTTTATCAGCAATGATCATGACAATAATGCTAATGATGTTTCTGGAGATGGGGGCGATTAGCATGATAGGAAAAAGCGAGGGAGGACACTGATGGAAAATAAGATGAGGAAACTGAATGTGACAGGGAAGTCAAGGCTGTGTTTTGACGTTTTCATGTGATTGTGTTAAGGATAATGATGACTGCAGTGATGTTGGTGTGGAGGAGAATGAAGGTGATGGTACAGGACAAGCAAATACTGAACAATAGACAATATCCAAACACTATCGAAACCTGCAGCATTGTCCAAACAGGCATTTAGTCAGTGAACGTGTTTACTATGATGCAATGAGGATGGCAGAGTTTTGATACGTAGACAGGTTGTAACTGCACCAAGGGTGAAGGGTGATTGTACGATCTGGCGGCCGTGCCAACGCATCAGATTGCAGGTGTAGTCCTGGGTTCGAGATGGGGGTCGGGTGACTGCGTCATATCATTTGCTTTGGTCAGAAATGTGCCCAACTGGATCGACCCAAGTGATGGGTAACCCAGGGGTAGGCGGCATACTGTGGGTTTAAGTGCCCTGTAATGCCTACACGTCATAGGCAAGGTTTCAAGACCAGGGTGGGGTGACTCTTCCTGCAAAACAAACAGGATGATGATGATCTACTCATCTGTGTGCGGGGGGTTCTGTGCCATTAGAGATGATGTCGATGCTGTGGTGATTGCACATAACTATAATAATGATAATAATGGTCAATGTTGACACACACAGGAATGCCATTGGTCCTTATAGATGAAAACACTGATTGCAGCGGTATGTTGATGTTGAAGATGGTGTGATTCGACCGTGAGAGGACCTATAAGTCCCCCCCCTCCCTTAGGTCCAGCTACTACACCCCCAACCTGTAAGGAGGTTTTTGAAATCACTTTATTACGATTCCTCCTGCCTCTATTTTTCTCACCGTGCCAATTGAAGAGACGATGTGAGAACATTATTATTCTTTTGACAGCTTCAAATAGGAAATAGAAAATGAGGTCTCTGCTGATGAGATTGTTCCATTTTTTGAGGCATCACCCCTAATTCAACCACACAACCGTGGAGATGTGTTGTGTCATAAAAGAGGGCCGTTCATTCCTCCTTTGTGTCCATTCTTCTTTTAGATTTCGAGTCTATGTATGTTGGCTTGATGTGTGCCTTTGTATTTCTAGCCCATTTTATGGTTCAGGATTGTGTACGTTTGTTGGCTACAGTTAAAGAAAAAAGGAAAAAAAAGCCCCGTACACCGGTTTGAAGAACCTAATCAAAGGCTGGCAAATTTTCCTCGGCTCTTGTGTAGTTCTGAGGCGACTGCTGGGCTCGCCTTCTCTCAGCTTCCCCCCTTTTGCTCCCCACCTCTTGTCATCACTGATTATTGTGGGGGCTGCGGGTGGGCTCTGTTCTGCACTGGGGCTTTGTGTTGACGTCCTTCGTAGCTGTTGCAGTGGAAGGTATCAGCCTGAACAAAAGCAACCAGACTTGCTGTTTGCCCGATGGCATTTCACCACTCAGCCAAGAATCTCCATCCTCCGGTGGAGTTCTGACTACTAATATGAAGTCGGGTTGTTGACTCTAACTTTTGGGTTCATTGTTGTTGGCCGATCATCTAAAGTCTCAGGGGAAAATAGCAGCAAGGGACGAGGGAAAAAATAGCAATACCTGGATTTGTAAAGTCCAGGCACACTGACGAATTTTAATTTCCTAACGAGGTCCACGGGGCTGAGGTGGATGCTCATTTTCTGACAGGATATGTTCACGTTCCCTCAAGTGAAAAAGGAGAAGCTGCCAGGGAAGATTAGTGTCTGAGGTGATATGCCTTTGCAGGGTAAACACAGTTGTAACTGATCTAATTAATTGGGGCCCCATTCTAATGAATGTGTCAGAGTGTGGACAATAGCAGCCACATAAATGGGACTAGGCCAAAAGTACCTTCACCACAGAGGTTATGTTTTTCTGTCTGTCTGAAGGATTTCACAAAAACCCGTGGGCCCATTTTTTTTTGGCAGAGGTGTCAAGAGATAGACAGTTCCACTTTGGAGCTAATAACATAGCAATAAAAGTCTCAGAACGCTGATGTGTCAACCAGACGACAGAATAAGTAACCAACCCTGAGTGTAACCCACTGGGCTCTCACTGTACAACTCAACCTCAGTGACATTTCAAAGAAGAGTGTGGTCTCTGGTCTGTACCGCCCTGTGAGCGAGACACGGATCTGGTGCATCGAGCAGGGTGCAGCCTGACAGACAGCGACGACACTTGTGTTCTGTAAATTTGACTTTCTCTCTGACTAATCATTGCACATGTAGATGCAGCTGAAAATCACAGCACAACTGTTTCCCCCGTCACCGTCTTTTAAGTGACTGACGATGTTAATGGGTCGTGTTTCAGTCATTAGTAATTTCTCGGCAAACGTCGCACGGACCCGTCTGAAAACATCCGACATGTTTCTAATACACCTACAAATGCTTTGTGACATATGTGCTTTGAGGTAAAATAAAGGAAAAATGATGAAGAGAAGCGGGCGTGAGACGGCGAGCGAGCGGGAGAGCGAATCGACAGGAGGCATGTAACGCTGTCTCCGGGTGCAGTGAGGAGTAGGAGCTGTGGCATTCGCTAGTGGTGCTGCATACTTTCTGTTTGATCAAGCACACTTCAAACACCCTTGCTTACTTCCTCTCACAGAGAGTTTGGAGACGTGCGGCCGTGTGTTTCGCCTTCACGTGCTGGTGTGTCGCGCGCGAGTAGCTGCGCGTTTGCTGAGGAAAGCATTATTGATGCTTTGTTTATCTAAAATGGGTCAAGCCCAAACAAAACAAGCACAGCATCCAACGCGCTGCAGCGTTCACTGCTGTAAACCTCTGGGATCGCTAATCAGTGAATAATGTTGATGAATGACGTGAGGTGTGAGCTTTTTGATTTAGAATATTAATGACGATTAGACTGATTCATTATTGACCAGCAAGCCGGGAAATCCGAAAGCTGAATAATGTGGGCAAGTGTTTGTACGAGTGCGTGCGTGACTGTAAAGGAGAAACACGTGTGTGTGTGTGTGTGTGTGTGTAATGAATCCCAGATGAAGCCTGAGTGTGTGAGGCCCACTGCTTTAGAGTCTGTGAGGAAGGTAGATGCATAATTACAACTTTGAGCCTGACAGGTAAGTCAGCGATGATTCAGTTGGGGAAAAAAAATAAAAAAGATCTCTGTGATCTAATAAGAAGACACTTGAACCGAGCATCAAACGTCAACAGCTCCTTGCAGGTAGAGCCAAACCCGCTGACCTGTTCATTCTTCTCCTGAACCGATAAGTAGTGTCTAGGGGTGTTAGCTGCCGCATGAGGTTCTGGATTCAGATTCCAGATGAGTCTTCCGTTTGTCAAAATGATTTATTTATAGAAGATAACACGCTAGTCAGTTGTGGGTGAAGGTGAGAGTGATGTGTTGCTCAGGTTTTACATGATGTGCACAAGCAGAGAGGGAGGGAGCGGAAGTGAAGGCCGGTCAACATGAAAAGCTCTGTGATTCCACCAAAACCTTTCTGGACTAGCCAAAGGGCTAATTGTTGACTTGTACAGGAAACATGCATGTGGTGTCTCTTGGGACAAGTCTACAACCAGTTTCAAGTTTGTGGCTGAAGGGTTTATATAGGAACGCGCAGAAAGCCACTTAGCTTGCTGTTTAGACTAAGGCTTTCACGCTAGTTACTGTCAAATACGGAACATGTGCACCTCAGTTGCCATGGTTACGCCTCGCACACATCAGGACCTGAGAGCAAAACAAACTGAATACAAACAGGAAAGGGGGCCAGCGAAACATAAGATGTGGTAGGAAGTAATGAACTAAATGAGTGTGAGGCATCCGCTGAAATGAACCGCAGCTGGAATAATAAAGAAATATGAACACTCCTGCAACGGGAAGAGGAGAGATGACAAACAACACGGCCACTTGATTGACATGCTTCCTCTTGGTTGATGATTAGGAGCCACATTTCAAAAAGGAAGCTGTGATGTTACTATAACTGAAGGCTCCATTTACATGTAAAACCCAGGAAAACTAAAACGACAGCATTCATTGTCATTTATATTAGTATATATTATCATATTATAGTATTTTAACAATTTTTCAGCACATCCAAATAATTACAAAAAATAAAAAATATGACAAGAAAACGTATATACAAGACACAAAAAGTTAAAATACAAATTGTTTCACTTAAAATAACATAATTATTAATGGAATGAATGGTCACACATTCATTCATACCCCTTTCCTTTTTTCCTATTTTTCCAAACTATGTCCGTAGTTTAGCTGTTATTTTTTCTGAACAGTCTGCGCTGATGGTTTGAGCCGTTGTAAAGTCTTTTTCATCCTTTTCCGTTAGCAGACAAATCACGCATATCCCCTAGAATGCACTTAGTGCCCTTTCAGACAAATGACATTGACATTTGGCCACATAAATCACAGAAACCCAGCACCCGTGACAAGGAAAGGCGTGAGTGCGGTCTTGTTTGAACCTTTCTTTGTCACTTGGCGCTAAACACACTCTTAATAAAGCATCAGGGGAGCTACTTAGCAAACAGTCAATAATGAGGAAAGTGCTTTGGCTCTCAGCACATCACTGTGAAACCTAGCCTCCCGTTTGTTGATGGCCTGCTTGTGTCTCGCCGTGCCTCTCGGCTGTGACACCGACTGCCACCGTCTGCATCACAATTACTTGCCCACAGAGAAGTCGTAAATCTCACATTGCAGTGCAGATTATGAACTCGTATGCCAAACAGGAAAACTCAGGAATAACAATCCAATTCAAATAGCTGTGGGCAACCCGCCGCAGATCAAATCCTTCTCGGGGAGGTCTCGCTCACTGGGCGTGCTCCCCCAGGCCACGCTCCTGGGCAAAATTTAAGCTGTCTTTGGATGACAGATGAAATTGGATCTGTTTCAATTTTTTGTTCAGGGTTCCTTTTAATTCCCACTTCCCATTTTACATTCGCTAATGAAGAGGACTTTTCGACAGATATGTATTTCTGTGATTTCCACTTCCTTTTTTCCGCCCTATGAGAGAGCACATTCTGCCTCAAACTCATCTTCAGAAATGAAACTTTTATTCACCCACTATTATGTACACTTTCAGCTTTTAATACCATTCTTTACATCCTGTTCTTACTGTCATTACCTTTTAGCTCCACAGTTTCCTCTGCCTGTTGCCACTTTTCCAACTGTGAAGTTCCAGCTTGTTTCGACTCCACTCGATTCGTTTCCACACACGTGATCGTCCAATTCATTACGTCTTTGCTATGGCTGCTGACCACAGTGTATTTTTTTGGTACACATCAGCCATGTTAAATAATACACGAGACGACAAATCTAAAACTGTATCGCCATTGCCGGTAAAATGCCGGTTGACGTCCATCTCTCTGTGTTGGCCAATCAGAGGCCGGTAATCTGCAGACGTCATGTTTCAGTATCAGCTTGGAACCCCACTGAGCAGCAAGTACCAGGTACTAAACGCCAAAAAGGCCAAGTGGTCGTGGCTGGAATCGTGTGGAAAAGTGTATGCAAACGTATGGGCGCTACAGATGTGCGATGATAAACCTGTGGCGACTGTAACAGTTGTTAACTTATAAATTGTCACTGCAGTCTCCAAGGCTTCTTTGTTTTCATGTTCACAAATGTTTTGACCTCCTGAGGCAGTGCACGGAGCAGCCGCTGAAGCAGGCACAGTATTTTTTTTTCACATTCTCACAACAACATCTCACAGTCTTCAGTATACAATTCTCTTTTTGTCATTTTTCCTGTTGTGTCGGAGATTTAGCCTTTTTTTTTTAAACCCGAGTCCCACAGCTTCAGTGTTCTTGTACGATGTAATATTTGCTTCCTCCTTTTTTTTTTCTTATCACAGGGAGACGTGGTGGCAATACAAATGGAAAAAATAAAAAAAAACTTTCTGTGGGTTGTTGGCTCACACCAGCATAAACAAAGAACAATACAAAGACATGAAGACATTTGGTCAGATGCTGAACCTTCATATGGAGGAAAATGTTGATTCACATCAAATCCCCAGAGAGAATCAGTCAGATGTGCTGGACTAAAGAAGGTGTAAACCCAGCTATGAAATGCTATG